>OZ017740.1:246019245-246259245 GCA_963969285.1 Odontomyia ornata | reverse complement strand
CGACGACCTCCCAAGTCCGCATCAATTACCAATTCTCCGATGCCTCTGACACAAATATCGGAGTAAAGCAGGGAGATGGGCTGGCCCCATTGCTATGCAATTTGGCTCTGGAGTACGTCATAGGGAAGCTACCTGTCGATACGCTAAGTACATCACCATAGTAGTAGCCTATAAGGACGACATAAACATTTTATCCCGGTCATTAACAACTGCCAAAGAACTCTTCCTGAAACTCGACAGCGAAGCAAAACCAGTAGGGCTACAAATCAATGAAAATAAAACAAAGCTGATGACGTACTCGAGGAACAACACAAATTCACAAAATATTACACTTGGCGAATACAGTATCGAAAATGCTGGTGAAATTATGTATTTAGGCGCCAAAATAACGAAAACGGATAATGAAAGAGAAAACATATGCTCAAGAATACAGCTCAGAAATAAAATATTTTATTCAGTATTGACGATCTTGAAGACCAGCTGCATACACAGGAAAACAATGCTCCAAGTATACAAATCTGTGATAAGTGTGTAAAACATGGACCCTAGCCCGAGCATCCACAAATATAGTGAACATCTTTGAGCGACAGGTCCTGCGAATAATCGGAGCGAAGCTAGATGGGGACTAATGGCGAACTCGATACAACCATGAGCGCTATGAAATTTTCGACGAACAGGGGGTCTCAACGATTGTACTACTGCGGAAGTTGCAATGGGCTGGACACATGAATCGTATGGACGAACAACGCATACCCAAAAAGGTATTCGTTGGGAGAACTGAAGGCCGGAGACGAGTGGGGAAACCTAGCAAACGCTGATCTGACTCGGTCGACAAAGACAGCTCATTGCTGATCGGATTTCGAAATTGGATGACGCGGCCAACAGACTGAGATAGTTGGAAGAACTTTTTCAGGAAGCGGAAGCCCGAGAGGGGTTATAGTGCTACGAAGAAGAATATGTATACATATACATACATGTACATATATATATATATATATATATATATATATATATATATATATATATACATATATATATACATATATATATATATATATATATATATATATATACATATATATATATATATATATATATATATATATATATATATATATATATATATATACATATATATATATATATATATATATATATACATATATACGAGTATACATATATATATATATATATATATATATATATATATATATATATATATATATATATATCTATATATATATATATATATATATATATATATATATATATATATATATATATATATATATATGTATATATAGTATACTATATATATAAATATTGTCGCGTGTTATCGGTTCGCGGCCTATAATTTTAACGTTCCGGGAAAGTGAAAACGCAATGTCTTTTAATTTAAGTTAAAAAGAGTTTATTCAATTAAATAAAATGCATAATAATCAGTTAACACTTTCACTAATTTTAATTGTCACTATTAAAATTATCTAACACTTGTCCATAAATTTATTATCGCAATTGTCTTCTAAATTACTTCACTATTACGAAACACACTTTTCTACTACTCGAAGAATATCGCTTCCCACACACAATCGCAGTTCTTCTCGCGGTCGAATGAATGATCATCCCCCCATTCATTCAGCTCGCCTTTATATAGGGTCTCTACCTATTCACCCATTTCTCGTTTATTGGCGAATGTTCTACCGAGAGGTACCTGGTTGATTCGAGAAAATTAATGAATGGAGTGACGTCACTTGCAGATGTTGATCATGCTTGTTGGGTTCTCGTGGTTTCGAGTGAATTCGTGTTCTTCATTGTTGTGAAAACAATTGCGACAGTGGCTCGCAGAATTATTTGTACATGTAACAATATATATATATATATATATATATATATATATATATATATATATATATATATATATATATATATATATATATATATATGTGTATATATATAGATATATGTATGTATATATAGGTATATATATATATATATACACACATATATATATATATATATATATATATATATATATATATATATATATATATATATATAGGTATAGACATATATATATATATATATATATATATATATATATAAATGTATATATAGGTATAGACATATATATATATATATATATATATATATATATATATATATATATATATATATATATATATATATATATATATATATATATATATATATATATATATATATATATATATATGTATATATATATATATATATATATATATATATCTATATATATATATATATATATATATATGTATATATATATATATATAGGTATAGACATATATATATATATATATATATATATATATATATATATATATATATATATATATATATATATTTATATATATATGTATATATATATATATATATATAGGTATAGACATATATATATATATATATATATATATATATATATATATATATTTATATATATATATATATATATATATATATATATATATATATATATATATAGGTATAGACATATATATATATATATATATATATATATATATATATATATATATATATATATATATATATATATATATATATATATATATATATATATCTATATATATATATATATATATATATATATATATATATATATATATATATATATATATATATATCTATATATAGGTATAGACATCTATATAAATATATATATATATATATATATATATATATATATATATATATATATATATATATATAGTTATATATATATATATTTATATATCTATATATAGGTATAGACATATATATATATATATATATATATATATATATATATATATATATATATAAAAGTATATATATTTACATATATATATATATATATATATATATATATATATATATATATATATATATATATATATATACATATATATATATATATATATATATATATATATATATATATATATATATATATATATATATATATATATATATATATATATATAGATATAGATATATACAGGGTCTGTGTAATAAGTACGGCCTGCCCCGCGCCGTCAAAGTGTCTGCTAACCGGTATCTAGTGCTGTAGTGGTGGTGGGGGTCTAGGTAAAGGGAACCGGGCTGCAGCAGTTGCCTCCAAGCGCTTGGAGAGATAGCATCGAGCGAGAGCAGAGTGCGTGTTCAGTTACGTCGTCGGAGTGAAAATGGAGCGTACGATCGAGCAACCGAACCAGAGTTTTTTAACCACCTTATTACAGAAGACGAGACGTGGGTTTTCGAATACGATCCTGAGACAAAGCGGTAGAGTTCGGAGTGGCGCACACCGGCGTCACCATGACCGAAAAAAGCGCGCATGAGCAAATCGAAGGTGAAGTCGATGCTCATTGCTTTCTTTGACGTGAAAGGCATTCTTCACAAAGAGTTTGTGCCACCCAGCCAAACTGTAAACGGCCAGTACTACAGAGAGGTGCTCCGTCGACTAACCGCCCGGGTTCGCCGAGTCCGTCCGGAGATAACCGATTCGTGGATCCTCCATCACGACAATGCTCCGTCGCACACCTGCCTGCTCGTCACCGAGCAGCTGGCCAAACAGTCGAGGGCAACGTTGCCACAGCCTCCTTACAGCCCAGATATGGCACCAGCGGACTTCTTTCTGTTCCCCAAGATCAAGAGACACCATAAGGGGACGCGGTTCGGGACTCTGAAAAACGTTCAACGTGCTACGACGAGGGCTCTAGACAGCATCGAGGTTGCCGACTTCCAGGGAGCGTTTGGGGATTGAAAAATCCGGTATCAGCGTGTTATTGACTCCAATGGGGACTTCTTGAAAAGAAATCTTTGAAGATTTCTAAAGAAAAATTGTCCATATTTTGCCAATAAAAAATTTCCTGAGGTCAGTCCGGTTACTTATTATTCAGACCCTGTATATACACACACACACACACACACACACATATATATATATATATATATATATATATATATATATATATATATATATATATATATATATATATATATATATATATATATATATATATATATATATAAATCTCTATATATATATATATATAAATAAATCTATATATATATATATATATATATATATATGTATATATATATATATATATATATATATATATATATATATATATATATATATAAACATATATTTATATATATACTATATATATATATAAATCTATATATATATATATATATGCATATATATATATATATATATATATATATATATATATATTTATATATATATACTATATATATATACATATATATATATATATATATATATATATATATATATCTATATATATACTATATATATATATATATATATATATACTATATATATATATATATATATATATATATATATATATATACATATTTATATCTATATATATATACATATATATATATATACATATATATATATATATATACGTGTATATTTAGATATATACCTATATATATTGACGCGTGTTATGGTTCGCGTTCTAACGTCCCGGGAAAGTGAATACACACTGTCTTTAAATTAAGTTGAAAGAGTTTATTTACTAAGAATGCACAATCATTAGTTTTAATATTTTACAAATTGCATTTAAACTAATTTTCACTGTCTATCAATTTTTACTTTAACTGTCTGTATCACGAAAACCACGTCACTATTAATCAATATTGCTTTTAATTCGCACTCCACACTTTCGGTTTTACTATTCCTCCATTCATTCTGCTCGGCTGTATATAGGGTCTCTAGTCATTCAATCCATTTCTCGTACATTGGCGAACTACCTGGAATATTCAAGAAATCCTGAATGGCCGCAATGACGTCACTTTCAGATGTTGATCATGCTTGGTGGATTCTTGTACTTTCGAGTACATTCGTTTTTTGATCATGATGTTGTTAATAGTTGCGAAGACGATTGCGACAGTAGCTCGCAGAATTATTTGGACATGTAACACTGCCCCCACCTCAGTCCTTTTCGCCCCGAAAAGATGTGTCGCCAGTTGTTGTCAAGTTTCCCTGTAAAATGGGGCAAGATGGTCATGTATTCGTGTTCCTGTATTCGATATACGACGTCGTTGATTCGCTTTTTAACCCGGTATGGTCCGTCCCAATTATGCTGCAACTTTGGGGACCTACCCTTTCGCCGTTGTGGATTGTATAGCCACACTAAGTCATCTTTCTGGAAGCCATTAGAATTTGCCTTTAGATCATACCTGGTCTTCATGCAGTCGGTAGCCGATTCGAAGTGTTTTCGCACTGTCCGATGTATCTGATTCAACCGTTGCCTTAATTCACTTGCGTACTCCGAGATCGTTTGGGGTTTCTCGGGGGGTGTTCCGAACTTTATATCAGCTGGCAGACGAATAGTCTTTCCAAAAATGACTTTGGCTGGGACTTGGCCCATCGATGCATGTTCGGCAGCTCTATACGCCATCAAGAATAATGGGGTGTGCCGGTCCCAGTCCCTTTGGTTGTCGTCAACCATCTTGGCCAGGTGTTTATTGAGCGTGCCGTTGAAACGTTCGACCATTCCATCGGATTGGGGATGCAGCGGTGTTGTCATTGTTTTCCGTATTCCCAGCAGTTCACACATTTCGCCAAAAACTAGTGACTCAAAGTTTCGGCCTTGACCCGAATATAGTTCACAAGGTACGCCGTACCTACTGACCCAATTTACCACTAGCTGTTCGGCTACAGTAGCTGCTTCCTGGTTGGGAATGGGTTAAACCTCGGGCCACTGGTTGAAATAATTGGCCACAACCAGTGTGTATTGGTTTCTCCATTCGGATTCAGGAAAGGGTCCTGCGATGTCAACAGCAGTCTTTTCAAACGGTACCCTCACGTTATAGGTTTGCCCTTGTCCTCTCAGTCGTCGCTTTGGACCTTTGACAGAAGCGCAAATTATGTTTCTACGGCACCAGTCCTCTATGTGTTCTCGAGCGTGGAGCCAGTAGAACGTTTCACGCAATTTCACTAAGGTCTTGTTAACACCAAGGTGGCCTCCCGAGGATCCTTCTTGCATTTTCTTAATCACATCGTGGATTCGGCTTTTGGGAAGTATAGTTTGCATCCTATAGGAGCTGCCATCCACCGTTTCCCATTTCCGCTTGAGTACGCCACCCTCCACCTGAAGGGAGTTCCATTGTTCCCAATAGCTTTTCAGGGTTTCGCCATGCATCGAAACGTCCTTGCACTCAGGTCGCCGAGCTGTCTCCTTCCATACGAGCAATGGCACGATGTCTTCACTGGCTCGCTGGGCGTTTCGAATCTCCTCCAATGATCAACCTTCATCAAATTCGGCCGTTTTCACTCGCAGATAAACGGTCGGCTCCTTTTCCTCAATCCGTCGGCAATGCTTGCAGTTAGCTGGACATGGGCGACGAGATAGGGCGTCAGCATTTCCATGAACTCCACCCTTTCGATGAACAATTTTGTAAACGTAGGCCTGCAATCCTTTAATCCATCTCGCAACTTGTCCCTCGGGGTTTTTGAAGTTAAGTAGCCATCTCAGCGATCCATGGTATGTTCGAAGAACAAATTTCTGGCCATTTAGGTGCTTGTGGAACTGCTTGGTTGCCTCTTTTATAGCCAAAAGCTGCTTCCTGGTCACGCAGTAGTTCCCCCCACTTTTTGAGAGAACTCGACTGTAATAAGAGAGGGCTTTTTCTTCGCCATCGATCTGCTGGGAGAGTACAGCTCCAATACCGCCGTTGCTCGCAGCGGTGTCAACTACAAACATTTTTCCGGGCTTTGAATATGCTAGCACGGGTGATTCACACAGCTTTTCCGTTCCAAAAATACGAACGATTTTCCTCGGTTGGCTGATTGAGGCACTTAGCGATTTTGTCAAAGTCTTTGACGAATCTTCGATAGTAGGTCGCTAGACCCAGAAAACTTCGTAGTTGGCGCTTGTTGTTACGTATGGGCCAGCTTTTCATGGTTTCAATTTTCTCAGGGTCTGTTTTGACCCCTTCTGCTGATACAACATGTCTCAGGTATTTTACTTCAGCTGCAAAAGGGTATACTTGTCGGGACTAAGTTTCAGATTTGCCAGTCGCAATCGGGAGAAAACCTCTTCTAAGTTCCGCACATGCTCTTCGAACGCACTTCCGATAACAATGATTCTTCTTAGTACACCAAGCAGGTTTTCCAGCCCCAGTGGCATCAAAAAAAATTACGACAATCCAGTCCCAACTGAAAATGCTGTGTTCTTTTTGTCCTTCTTGTCGATTTCTACCTGTCAGTAGCCACTCTTGAGATCGAGTGTAGAAAACCATTTTGCGTCGACTAAAACGAGTGCTACCATGCTTTTTCTTTACTAGAACTACTGGCGCGGCCCATGGACTGACAGAAAGCTCGATAACATTTTGTTTTTCCATATCCGAGATCAATGCGCTTACTTCTCCTTGTTTGGCTATAGGAAGACGTCTCGGTGCTTGTCGAATCGGCTTGGCTCCCTGTGTATCTATGACGTGAGTTACCATACACGTTCGGCCTTGCTCATTCGGGCTTGTTGAGAAGATGTCACTCTACTTGGTGACCAGATCAGATGCTTGCTTGAATAGCTGTACTGGCGATTTGGTCTGCTTTAATATTGCAGACGTTAGTTCCCGGGCTTTGTCTGGGTCTTACTTCCTTTTATAATGATGATCGTGAATGGCTTCCAAAGAGGTGATGGTGGAAGCAGGCTGGCAGCTGCCGACTTTGATGCTCATGGTTGAGTCTGCGGTGTTAAGGACTCTAACTGGCACGTATCCGTTCCTTATGGATCTTACAATGCTTTTTCCTACAATCAAACTGCGCAATGCCGATATCTTCGTTGGCTCTATCAGATAAGATCGGCGGTCTCCAGAATCACCATCAAGCTTGGCCCATATAATGTTCTCGGAAGATTTCGGTACGTCAGTGTCAGCACATACTACCACATTCATCTTGGGAATTTAAACGCTGGAATCCACTATCAATACTTCGACATTCTGCCATTTCAATACCCGTTTGCCCAAATCCAACGTGAATCCATGTGGTCGCAGAAAATCCATGCCGAGAATGCAGTCATTCATAATGTTCACAACCAGAAAATTATGTCAGAATGCAAAGTTTCGCAATTATATCTGGAGGTTGACCTCTCCATGGACAGGTGTAGTTTCTCCCGTAGCTGTCCGTAGTGAGCAAATCCTGCTTTTAAGTAGTAGTTGTTGCCTCACTAGGTCTGGTCGGATAATCGATCGGGTTGCACCAGTGTTGACTGTTATGGTGCAACGTTCGCTGTCAACTTGACCCGGAAGGCATAAGCCTGCTTCTCCACGATGTAGTCTAGGCACGTTGATGGTGGTGCTGGGGACGTCGATCCTCCTAGCCAACCTCTGCCCCACGAATTTGACCGCGTCAGTTTGAGGGGCTTCTATTCTGGGCTCCTGACTCGGTCTGGGTCTCCTCCAATTTGGACAATAGCTGGGTTTTCTTCGCTTCTTGAAATCTCTTTGCAGGTCCCTCTTCTCACCGCAATTTCAGCATCTAGGCGCACCATTGGCTTGTGGCTCGCGTTTGATTTCCACGTGCTCACACCTGCACCCAGCTGTCACTCCTCGCGAACCCGGGCAGTAGTACGACTCAGACTTTTCGCTGCCTCAAAGTTCAGACTTTAAGCCAATGCGTCCTTAACCGTTTGCTTTTGAGCTAAACGCACGGCTTGTTGCAATTCCTGGTTCTTTAATGCACTAATGAATGCATCTGTCGCTGCGTCATCTCGATATTCGGGGTCATAGGCTGGGTAAGCCAAAAGTGCCAGTCGCGCAATATCTTGGGCTAGCTGCTGTAAGGTTTCGCCAGACTTCTGCATTCGATTCCGTAGCTGTGACCGATAAATGTGCTTCAGATGGTTGTCTCCATAATGCATTCAATAAAGCAGCCAGATTTGAGTGCAATTCAACGGGGAGAGTCTGCAAACGATCGGCAGCTGGGCCACTTTTTTTTTTGTGGTAGGGAGGTGAAGGCATTTATGCCCGCCGAGTCTGGCAGTGTGGGACTCCCATGGAGGCTACCTTTGGACTACCCACTAAACACCTCCCCTGTCAATCTGAGAACCTAGCCTGGAACCGTTTGACACATTACTTCGGGCCAGGTCTCGTTTTGTTACGCCGTGGGGCGTCTTCAAGCTGGGGAGTCCCTTTCCTAGCGGGAGGGGAGAGGGGAAGAGGAATTGCCAGAAGAGCGATCCCCCAGCCCCAGTGCCTCCGGCTGCTGTGAGTCCCTTTTATATTTTAGGACTGCCCGAGCATAATGTGCCACCTGGTTCCATTTGTCAACCGATTCGAGCATCACCGCAACTATATTATCCGGGGTGAGCTCTCCCGTCTCCCTGTAGAGTTCTCTTCGCAGCCTGGCCCATTTGGTACACGCAAAAAATGTGTGACAGGCATTGTCCTCCTCTCCTGGGCAAAACCGACAATCGGGAGACCGTGACTTGCCGATCTTGTGCAGGTAAGACTGAAAACACCCGTGCCCGCTCAAAAGCTGGGTCAGATAGAAGTCAGTCTCACCATGCCTTCGATTTAGCCACGGTCTCACATCCGGGATGAGGCGCGCAGTCCACCTTCCCTTCGTGCAATTCCTCCAAGACTGCTGCCAATCGTTGAGCGAGCGTTGTCTCTCCTCGCGGACAACCATTTCCCTCGCATCCTCGTTTCGGCGCAGGTAAATAGCGCGGCGCTCTCTAGCAAGGAGGGCGACAGGTATCACGCCTGCAATCACTCTCCGCCGAGTCGGAGACTGTTGGATACGAAGATGCAATTCTCAGTGCTCCTCTTCTCTGTACCTGCGCCAATCGTTTTCGGTATACCTCCTTGTTGAGAGCGTCGCCCCATACCTCTGCTCCGTACATTAGCACTGACCCTACAGCACTCATCAAGAGGCGTCTTCTTGATGGGCTGGGTCCCCCCACGTTGGCTATAAGTCGACTCAGGGCCGATATTCCCGAAGCAGCCTTCTCAGCCGTTGCCCTGATTTGCTCAGAGAAACTCATCCTTGAGTCGATCAGTAGCCCCAGGTACTTCACCGCTGGCTTCGATTTGTATGTCTCCAATACTGATCATCCTTACTCTAGGGATTCTCTTTTTTGTCAAGATGACCACTTCGGTTTTCTCCAGTGCTAAACTGAGCCCGCGAGCAGTCATCCAGTCCCTCACTCGGCGCATTAGCATACCCAGCCTAAGTTGCGCTTGTTCAACGGTGCGTCCGGCGACCAGAGCCTCAACATCATCCACATAGCCGACCAAGCGGGACTCATCTGGCATCTCAAGTCTCAGTAGCCCGTCGTAAGACACGTTCCACAGGTCCGGACCAAGGATAGATCCCTGGGCAACACCCGATGTAATTTCCATCCTTCGTTGGCCCTGTGTCGTGTCGTAGAGCAGGCTTCGGTCCTTTAGGTAGTTCCTCAAAAGCCGCATTAGATATTCTGGAACTTGAAAAGAGTTTTCCAGCGTGTCCAGAATATCCACCCATCCAGCAGAGTTGAAGGCATTCCTGACGTCGAGTGTCACCAACAGGACGATCCGTCGCTTGGTGCGACTATATGCCTTTGCCTTTTGGACCGCGTTCACCACCTCTGCAATCGCATCAATGGTAGAACGTCCTGCTCTAAAGCTGTACTGCCGAGGAGATAGGTCCCCAGCAGCACGAATCGCGTCAGTGAGTCTTCCCTTGATGAGTTTCTCTAGCACTTTCCCAGCCGTGTCTAGCATGCATAACGGGCGGTATGCAGACGGCGATTCTGGATTTCCCTTCCCCTTGCTGACCAGCACGAGCCTCGCCACCTTCCATCGTACCGGGAAAACCCCGTCCCGTAGGCAAGCGTTGAATGTGCTGAGTGGCAAGTCAGGACAATGGTGATAGACGAGCCGCAACACCTCAGCTGGAACACCATCTGGACCTGGAGCCTTCCTCGCTTTCAGGGAGAGAGGACTGCCTCCTCCAGTTCCAGCTGTGTGAAGAGTGGGCACTCGACTGCTGTTTCACCATGGACAGCGTCAACACGGACGGGATGGGCGGGGAAGAGTCCCCGCACTAACGCGTCCATCTTTTCCGCATCATGTATACAAGGCTTCCGTAGGGCACCAAGTTTCCCCATGACCAGCTTGTAGCCAAGGCCTCACGGATCCCTATTTACATCGTCCACGAGGTCTTGCCAGCATCGGGCCTTGCTCTTGTTAATAAGCCTGCGAAGATATTTCCTGCCGGACCTGTATGCTGCTAGCCTAGTGTCTGCCTCCTCCCGTGTTCGCGCCCGCTGGGCCTCTCGCCGAAGTTTGTGACACTCGCTTCTTTGTTCGGCGATCTCGTTTGACTACCAGTATACTGGAGGCTTACTATGTCGGGGTCTCCGACGGGGCATGGAAGACTCGCAAGCAGCTATGATGGTACTCATAGTTGAGTTCACCAAGTCCTTGGCTGTAGGCCCTCCACTCCCTGGCGGAGCTCCCAGCAACGTTGCGCCTGCCGTAAGCGCGTCAGCAAACCTCTCAACGTCCATCCTCCCAGTCCTCCATCCGGGGATTGAAGTTTGGGCATATGCACGCAGAGTGGCACCGTCGTGAATCCCAACAGCTATATACTGGTGATCACTAGCCGAGTAGTCCTCTAGTACTCGCCAGTTGTGTACTCTGGGTACCAGGGACTCCGAAGCGAGTGTCACATCGGGTATGGTTCCTCACAACCCCAGCAGCGGAAAGTAGGGGTGTTACGAGTATTTAGGACAAAAAGTCCTGTTCTGGCCGCCATGTCCAAGTTTTGCTTTCCCCTTGGGTCGGACTGTGGCATACCCCATTCAATGGCTCTAGCGTTGAAGTCTCCCCCGACCAGCATGTGGCCCTCTGTGTTCGAGACAGCGTCCTCCAGGGCATCGAGTTTGGTTCGAAAAGATCGCATTGCCTCGTTAGGCGTCAGATAAACACTGAAATATGTTATCCCTGAACACCGCACCCACACAAAACCATCCCCGCGTCCATGGCCCTGCACCTGAAGGCGGGTGCTGTCTCTAACCCAGATGGCCGAGGTACCAGATTTGTCAGGGTACCACGCTTGTGAGTCCTTGTTATGATGTTGCTCGCTCAACAACAGGAGGTCAGCTTTCTTATCCCTTGCAAACTGCTCAAGTAGGTCCTGGGCGTTTGTGCTTCGGTGCAAATTGACCTGCAGGATACGGATCATTTGAGTATCGATTTGGCTTT
The DNA here is from genome assembly GCA_963969285.1 of Odontomyia ornata. Classification (NCBI taxonomy): domain Eukaryota; kingdom Metazoa; phylum Arthropoda; class Insecta; order Diptera; family Stratiomyidae; genus Odontomyia; species Odontomyia ornata. Next base: position 246,246,972 of record OZ017740.1, on the reverse strand, counting down.
AGTTAGGGCCTCCTTGAAAACCCAGCGTCTCCCTGTCCCCGGCTCATGTTTGAGGTCGCCGGGTGCTACCTTAGCATCCTTGCAAAGAATGCATTTTGCCTCGTTCGTGCACTCCTTCCTTTTGTGCCCTGTTTCACCACATTTGTAGCACAGAGATCTCCTGTCGGGTCCCCTACAGCCATACGCAGTGTGTCCGTATTCGAAGCATCTGAAGCAGCGGATAGGGATCGCTCTTCTCCGTATCCTGCAGATCACCCAACCGATCTTAATTTTGCCCTTCGCCAGGATTTGCTGGGCGTCTTTATCAGCTAGTTCGACAATAGCCATGCGTTGCCCCCTTGTGTTTTCACGTGTCAATCTTGCCTTGACTTCACTTAAGCTGGGGTACTCCCTCCTAATGGCATCCTTTACTTCAGCTTTGTCCGTGACGCAGTCGAGGTCCCTGATTTCCAGGGTGGCCATTGGTTTGAGCGAGGCAACCGTTGCCGCATCTCCAAGAACCTTTTGAACCGCGTCTGGCCCGAATTCCACCAGCAGGCCACCGGTCCGGGTTGGTCGAACTGCTTTGATGGCAGTTTTGGTATCGTAATTAAAGGAGCGGTCAAGCTCCTTTAATTTCACGGAGGACATCTGCGTAGGTTCGGCCCTTAGTGGGTTTAATAAGCAGTGCCTCTCGCAAGGGTTTGCGCCGCGGTTTGCTTTTTGTTTTCTGCGGTATATCGGGGGGTTCTTTGTTCTTTTCGTGGTTGAGCTCTTTGTCTGTTTTTTCTAGGAGTAGCTTTTTGGCCGTTTTTTTCGCTGCCTTGTTTCGCACCACATGAAACTCCTCGCCTGGAGTGTCAACTTCGTTTATGGTCTCGTCCTTCCTCCTTTTCTCACGGTCGCCTTCAATTGGGCTACCGGCCATTCTTTTGCTGCTGCTAGGACCCACTGATGCCTCGAGGGAGAGTGTGTCTTTTTGGTGCTTTTCGGTTGCAAGCCACCTCCGCCTGTAGTGCGTTATGCGGCCAAAAAGCTCCTCCAGTTCAAGAATGCCATTCTTGACACTCTTGCCTATGTTTTTCTGCACTTCGCAGGCAACCCTCAGTTGTTTGACGATATTCCCCGCTTTCCGAGCAAGCCGCTCCTCTTTGGCGCGGTCAAGGGCGATTGTGTTATTTGGCGCCACCTCTTGGGAGAGGCCCCCGTTTCCTAGCCCTTTTGCTTCTATCGCTTGGGTCGCGTTTGAAGTGGCGTCGGCCAACGGCAAAACTTCTCCCTCCCCTAGTCTTACACTGGCCTCTGTTGGTGTCGCAGCTTGATCCGAATTGTGTACGTCTTGCACTGGGCGCTCCGGGGTGCGCATAGTCCTTCTACTGCGCCCAAAGGCCGCAATGATGTGTTGGTCGATATGGAAAAGATGTGTAGGGAACGGAATCGAAGTGTATTGAACTTCGATAACGTTACCCGGGTACGGCAGCGGTAATTGGGGATGAAAGGAGTGAGGGGTAGAGGGAGTTAAATTCTTGATTTGGAAGGGGAGTTTGGTTTAAGCTTTGAGAGAAAAGGGAGTACTTTGGCGGTTTCGGATGTATATATATATATATATATATATATATATATATATATATATATATATATATATATATATATATAGATATAAATATATATATATATATATATATATATATATATATATATATATATATATATATATATATATTACAGATATGGCCATTGAATCTCAACTAAAATCAACACTACAACTACACAATCCGCACCAGAAACACACGCACAAAAAAGAGTACTAATCATTATCAGGGAGCCCCAAAATGCTTCGCAATATAAAAACACATCTCATACTCCTTATCATACAAATCGTACGGACAACACGTACAAATCACAGACGATTACCAAAAGCGCTAACTTCCGGAAGATAGACAGCTGAATATTGTCATTAGGGGCCTGTATGGCTTATTAGTTGAAGAAATTAAAAAAGACTTACAGTCTCAGGGCTACAACCCAATTGAAGTTTACTATATTAAAATGAAAGAAGGTCTTTCTAAGGTAGTCAAGGTTCTCCTCCCCGAATCAGAGACAAAAATTTACAATATCAAATCTGTTTGCCACCTTATGTGTATAGCGAAGGCACAGCGTCCTTTTGCGGGGCAGGTTATGTCCCAACATTGTCCAAAATTTGGCCACTCTTCCTGAAATTGCTATGCGCAGCCTCGATGCATTAAATGCGATTCATTTTATCATTTCTTAGACTGTTCGAAGGAAATTAAAGAGAAGCCAAAATGTGTCAATTGTGGTGGGAAATATCCGGCAAGCTATGGGGGTTATCCCAAAATTCGAGAAACGTGAGGAAATTGTCCACGCAGGTTGCTGCAGCTCGATCTGCACACCCAACACAAAAATAAACAACTCCATCTCAGGCACCTACACGCACAAAAAATCAATCATATAACATGGGCCAAATGTTTGTTATAATACAAACATAATTTTAAACCATGATGCAAGAGATGGTAGCGAACATGATTCAAATCATATTTGATGCATCTCAAAATATCATCAACACTAAACATTAATGAGTTTACTGAACCATGTTCCAATTCTGTCGTGGAATACAAATTCCTTACTTCAGCATTCAAGGGAACTGAAACAATTTATATTTTATTATAAGTTTTACATCATACTGATCCAAGAAACTACTTTTCAAATTAAGGTGCGAACTGATTTTCTAAAACTCATTGTGATTTCTTCTTATAATCTTTTCTTCCTACAAACAGAAGTTTCTCAAATGAGAACAGTGCACTTCCTGCATTTGTTGGCCTTATCTTCATCGAAGGACATCTAAATATCAATTGGTGCCTATAGGGAGTTATTAGAAGCAATGAAGCTGGGACCACGCTCAGTACATTCATCACAGCCAACCAGTTCAACTTGTATATCTCCAATGAAACAACACATTATGGCTTTACACTGGACATTAGAATATCACGAGACTTCTACCAGAATGCTCGGTTAAATGTCCACAACAAACTTTCTTCTGACGATAAACCAGCCTTCTTCTTCTTCACAAAAAACATATGTACTGATGTTCTTACGCAGGAAAAGGAAACCACAGACTGGAAAGCATTTGCAGTCATGCTGCCCAATGAAACTAATTCTCAATCACTTGAATTTGTTGGCGACATCGACATCATTGAGAATTTAACTCAGAAAATCTTACCGGCAAAAGACGACCATATGGTCATAACTCCGAAAGGAAAACGAGTCCTTATGAGCTCCCTCAGAACATCGAACAACTGATAAGGAGAGGGGATTAAGTTCGAAGGAGAGCTAGGTGTATTGATGACCCTATGCTATGCACAATCGCTACTCAGATCACTCATGCAATCCGTGTTAAGATAAGGATATTCCGAAACGAGCAATGGGAGAGCGTTTTGCAGAGTATCGAGCATGGGAGTGGTAGTTTCACGAGAATGACCAAATACTTTGGAATAAATAATTAAATTCTGATACCACCTATACATGGTCCAAATAGTATGCAATTCTACAATCCTAATCATCAACATGCATCAGTTCAATATGCCACTGCAGCACACTCAAACTATTGGCTATTTTGTCGAAGACAGAATATTCCATTTCAGAATTAATGAACAACTCTTAAGCCTAAGACCAATTGAACCTAAAGTTTCTCAGTGGTACTATACAATATATTTATTACAGACCTTCCCACTCTGCCTCCGAGAATAAAACTATCACTATGCTCTAATAATACTTGTATATTAAATACAGGAAGATAAGCAAGAGGTATCATTTCAAAGTTGCAACGGTCAATAAAAGTAAAATACAGGCACAATTCATCACTAGGAAAAAACGACAAATTCCATAGGGACTTATCATTGATAACGGTACAATAGACTGGACACCAACAGCCAAATACCCTGGACTAACATTTGACAATAAACTCACATGGAAACAGCATGCACAAAATAAACGAGGACACTGCATTGGACTTCTGTCCTCTTTATACCCTCTCATTAAACCCAGAAAACGTAGCCTTAAAAATCGAGTGCTCATTTGCAAATAGATAATACGACCGACGCTACTATATGGTAGCTCTGCTTTCTACCAGGTCCGTTAGAATGATGCAGAGGTTTCTTCTCCTCAAGAAGTTACTGACTCATTTGCGCAATTTTTCTTCTCCCGCTGCAGCTGTGTATCCTGTTGTCTTACCTAATCATCTTCCCTTCCCAATTTCCTTTATTTGTACAGATGCATCTGAAGTCGAAGCTTTGATCAATGCTCTTGATCCTAATATCAACCTTCGGCCGTATGGTTTGCCAAACATATCTGTAAAGTCGTTAGCCTCATCACTTAGTTTTCCTTTATCTCTCCTCTTCAATCTAAGTTTGAGTACTGATACTTTCCCAAACCCTTGGAAAACAGCTAATATTGTGCCTATTTTTAAAAGTGGTGATCCCACGTCAGTTTCCAATTATCGCCCTATTTCCTTACTGTCCTGCTTTCCAAAGTTACTTGAACGGTTGATTCATAATCGATAATCAAACTCATTAGCTCCTATTATTGCTCCAGAGCAGCATGGCTTTCTCAAAAGATACTCCACTACCTCTAATTTAATGGAGTTCACAAAAAGTATTGCAAGAGCTTTGGATAACAAACTGCAAGTTGATGTGATCTTCACAGATTTCTCCAAGGCCTTTGACACTGTGAATCATTTACTTCTTTGTCGTAAGCTTCAAGCTCTTGACATATCGGGTGCTCTTCTAACTTGGATGTCATCTTATCTATCGCGTCGTCCCTATCGAGTAAGTCCCTCTGGTACTACGTCTAGTCCTTTTTATCCTTCATCTGGCGTTCCACGAGGTTCAATTCTTGGGCCTCTTCTCTTTCTGTTGTTCATAAATGATCTTCCCTTTGTAATTAATTCCTCTTGCCTTTTGTATGCAGATGACTTCAAAGTATTTCGAGCAGTCAAATCCCATTTAGACTCTCAGCTCCTCCAAAATGATCTGAATGCTCTAAATAAATGGTGTGCTTCAAACTATTTATGTCATAACCCTACTAAATGTCACAAAATGACTTTTTCTCTTAAGGACTCTCCTATTAATTTTAATTATATATTAAATGATGCTTTGCTTTCTGAAGTGTTCAGTCATAAAGACCTTGGAGTAACTTTTGATCCAAAACTCAAATTTGATGCACATATTTTGAATGTGATTACTAACGCGTCTAGAGTTTCTGGGTTTATCCTTAGACATGCACATAAATTCAATAGCATCTCTTTTTCTGTCCGCCTATTTGTTTGTCTTGTTCGCCCTTTGCTTGAATACTGTTCTGTTATCTGGTCCCCCCGATATTCCTATCTCGTGTCTTCTTTTTAGAAACTGTCCAAAGAAAGTTCACGCGTTTTCTTTTCCTTAAGTTTAATTTGCGGTATCAGCCTTATGAAAGTCATTTATCTTTCCTATCTCTTCCATCTCTAATATCCCGACGAACTTATTTAGACCAATTTTTTTTGTACAAACTCTGCTACCATCAAGTCCCGTTAAATATTTTTTCTGAGCTGCGTTTCCCACAAACATCCCGTTCATCTCGGATGAATTCTTATTTCTTTATCCCATATGCTAGAACTGATTTATATTTCCATTCACTAATCTTAAGAATCGCACGAAATCATAAAAATCTCGAGCTTCGTCCTTTCTCCTCTTCTTACATAGCATTTAAGAAAAAACTAAGAGACTTACTACTAGTTTAACTTTTAATTATTCTTTTTCATTTAAATATTGCTGTAATTTTTCTTTGCGTTCCATTTTGTTACTGGATTGTTTAGTCTGTAATACGGATTAATAAATAAATAAACAAATAAATACCAGACATCATGGACTAGAAAATTATTAAAAAGATCTTAGAAATTCCATGGTATATTAGAAATACTGACCTAATAATTGAGATCGGTGAACAAGTACGTACGTAAAAAGGCATTGAAACTCTTTGACATAATTGACAATCATACTAATAGTACCATGGTTCCTACTACTCAGGTTCCTAATTATTCGCTAAATAACAATGTAAGATTTTCTTTTTTTTAAACAGATAATAACCGAAACCAGCGTTAGAAGTGGTGTGGTGCTCACATATATGAGGAAGTAAATGTGCTGAATCGTATTTACTCCACACGCCCCACATTCCAAGAGAGGTTTATTGTAGGCTCTCACAGAAAAAAGAAAAAAAAACACAAAACAGTTAGCTGTACTAATTGTTTTTGTAACCCGATCTTCAGACATCAGACTATTTATGTAAACACCTAACACTATCAAAGTTTAAATTTCATCGGTACGAAAAACTGTGTCTAAGACGATCGCATTTCAACGATGAATAAGATTTTGAGGGAATTGAAGTCGACTTTGTAGATGATATCTGTAGGTCGTAATTTCATTGTCTGCAATTAGATATAAAAATTATTATCATTGTCTGCAATCAGATATAAAAATTGCTTAGTAGGCTTCAAATTTCGACTTAGGATAATTAAAGCAAAATATCAAGCTTTCTGCAATGATATCTCTATCTAATTGATACTAAAATGAGACTTTCTAGGCGTCATTGAGCATTGAATTGCCAAAAATGAAGCCTCTACTGAATTAAAGACAAATAGGAACGTATCTACCATATTTGGCAACAAGAACATATGGCGAACTAGTGGAGCCAATCAATTATATCCCCTATCCACAAAAAAAGGTGACAAGCTACAGTGCGAAATCTATAGAAGCATATCACTACTTTGTACGGCGTACAAAATATTTTCAAGATATTTGAGAATAAAAACAGATCATATGTCAACAGCGTTATTGGGGAGTATCAAGGTAGCTTCAGGGCCGGTAGATTGACGATAGACCAATTATTTCCAGTCTAGCAGGTACTTGAGAAATGCTGAGAGTTCAACATAAACGTTTTGTTGAATTTAAGCAAGTATACGACAGTATTGATCATAACGTACTGTACCAAACAATGCTTTGCTTTGGTATCCCAGCCAAATTAGCCCGCCTTACCAAAAGGACAATGATGACGATGAGCTCCCAAGCCCATATTAATAACAAATTCACCGATGGCTTTGACACAAATATAGTCCGATAAGCAGGAAGATGAGCTGGCCCCATCGCTATTATAAGAAACCTTCCTATCGATACAAGAAGTACATTACTATACAAATCGAGCCAAAGGGTAGCCTAAGCGGGTGATATCAACATTTTGCCACAGTCGTTAACAACCGCCAGAGAACTGTTCCTGAAACTCAACAGAGAACTGTTTCTGAACCTCAACATTAAAGGACGCATTCGCTGGACCAAGACAGCTGGAGTCGTTTTTTGCAGGAAGCAAATGCTCGAGAGAGACTGTAGTGCTTCAAAGAAGAGAAGAAGGAACTTATACATGTGATAAACAAAGTCTGTTCCAAATCTCTCAAAATCTTATTAACCTTGAAATGCAATTTTCTAAGGCCCAATTTTCGATACAGATTTAGTCGATTGAGTAAACCATTTTGTTGTTGTAATCTAAAGAGCACCACTTGGGTGAAATTTCCCGAAAATACTGATGACGTTTTGTAGAAACAATTTTGAATGAAATTGAAAAAAATCGTATTCTGCATACTATTTTTGTTGGAGAAAGTCTACAATGATCCTCTTTCAAAAATTTTCTTCAACCTATTTTCACCTTACATATTGGTAAATTGTTCCTTTTGTTCCAGTATGTGGAATAAATACAGGCCAAGAGATTTATGAGCTAAGTAGCTACTCCAAACCCACAAAGTGTGAAAAGAGGCTTGAAATTTTGACTTGGAAAGATCCACTGGTGGACGATTAAAGAACAAAATCTCCACTGAATGGATAACAGTTTAACAATTTTGGCTGTCAGCAAAGGCCTTTGTGTACTGAAGCATTAAGAAGACATCAAAAACATCTCTTGGTGCATACATATTCATCAAATTTGAATACGTTCTCATACAGAAATGAGCTGCAACCTATGACCTTCACCCCGAAAAACTGGCTCAGAACCTTCTTCGGCTCTCTTCACACCAATTGTCAAATTCCAATTGTCCATCTACAAAATCACAAAATAAGCGAAACATCCTTTAGCAAAACACCAAAAATGCTGATATCGATAAAACCGGCCAAATTTTTTCTAATAGTATTCGATAGAAAACTATTTTTCATTTCGACCCCGAAATAAGTGAGCTAAATTTCAAGTACAGTATTTGTTATATGTAGATTTTCTTAAAATATGAAATTAAAATCAAGGCTTGAGTAGCTTTATTCTACTAGAAATTTAGATAATATATTGCTGAAACTATAAGTCTTGTATTATCAATCCAGCAAGCAAGTCAATTTCATTTTCGATTCTATTTCATTTTCAGATTGGTGCAGCCCAGTTAGTTAGGTGCGTGATACCTTCAAACAACATATTTTAACAAGTCAATGATGAAGTACTCGTGGGAGAATAGAGTTGACTTTGTTGTCCGCCACATGTATGGTATGTAATCAATTAGACAGAATTTACTTTTTTATAGATGATACTTGGAATGACTTGAGTTATTATGACATGAGCAGTATATTAAAATTAGTGAGTGTATTAAAAAGTGCAGTGGTATATGAATGTGTTGGTTCCATTAAGGACAGCAGCGACGTTACCTGCCTCATCAAGCAACAGTGGACGTATTTGAACGCATAATAATCTTTTGATTAGTGAAACAAGGAACAGAGAGGAGATTGCGTTATAACGATAAGTTGTATGAACTGTTTGACGATCCCCTCGTACCCTCTTGTGTAAAGTTACGTAAATTGCAGGCCATATAGAACGAATGGAAGAAACCCGGCTACCCAAAAAAAAAACATAGAAGGATAGTGCACAAGGTAGGCGTCCGGCGGGAAGACCGAGGACTCGATGGGAAGGCATGACAGAAGCTGATAGCAGATCCTTGCTGGTAGTGACCAACTGGTGAATGAGGTCGCAAAACCAGAGAAGATAACTAATCCTGGTGACCAAGGCCCAGCTTTGGCTGTCACACCATAAATCATGTTGCGTTGGGAACACCCCTAGAAAAGAAAAGTCAATAATTGTTATCGGTGTCAACAGTTTGGTGCATTAACTGGAAAGAAATTCATGTCCTTGATGAGTGCGAATTTGTTAAGACAGGATTCAAAGAAAAGTTTTACTGCTTCAACTGTATTCAGTCACCCTGCATTATATCGAAGATGCCCCCATTAGCAAGCTGCAAAATTTAAATTTATTCCAAAACAAACGCAAGCATTCCTTTATGCCTCCTAGTTTCATTAAGCTGAGGGTATCAGTTGTACTCACCACTAGAAGGCAAGCAGATAATACTATGAATATTGTAAATAGCAAAGATTATAACTTCTTAACATCTACCAACAACTTAATTCCTTATCGGAAACAATCAACAAACAAGATTCGAAAATTAACTTTGTTTTTCATAGTTTAGACCTTTCAAATGTCTCAAAATAACTTACCATTCAGGCACATTCCCATGGATGGGCTTTGTCTCATGTCAATCAACGACAACTTCATTGTTATTCTACTCGTACGTTGATGAGACTATTTCTTTGGATTCATTGTCAAGCAAAATCTTGACATCAAGCTTCCCACTGAAACCTACCTCAATACATGGCACTCAATGACGTCCAAGGATTTTGCATTAGCAAGAAACAATAGGGAAAGCGATGAGTGGGAAGTTAGTACCAGCATATTAGTTAGAAGACTTTATCGCTTAAAACATGTGGATATATTCAAATTCAAAAACTTTAAATTTCTTGAAATGTCCGTCACCAACATTTCACTGGAAGCTAAGGAAAACCTTTTCGTTATCTTAGCCTGTGTAATGGAGAGGAAATTTCTCAAATTTAGGGAGCAGTCTAATTCCTTCCTTCTAACGATCTTAATGTTTGGCATATATCATGCCTGAATGCCAATAATAATCCAAGAGGTGTATTTGTAGCCGCAAGGGGAGTACCAGCCGGCAGGTATGCTCTTGGAAGCTAGTATTCTTTGGGGAGTGCCACCTCCATGGATACGAGAATATGGAGGTCACCGTAAGCTTTTTCCTGGGATGAAAGTAACGACCCCGATTGAAGCTGAACTACGCTTTGGACAATGAACTGGAATTGATGCTTTGGGCAGGCGGATATGATGATTTGGACCTAGTTGCTTTGCAAGGTAGGGCCCAGGTGATACTAGTACGTTAAGACCGTCTCCATCTCGGTAAAACCTTGGCAAGTCTCGGAGTATGTTCAAAATTCACACCATTGGGTTGGTGATGTAGGGTCAATTGAGACGGACTCCTGATTAGAATTTGTCTGGCTCTGAGCAGTTGTCCCCACAAGTGTTTGTGCCAATTATCGCATGGCCTTCCTGCTCTGCAAAGATACCCATGGGACCAATAAAGCGACTACACACACGAACGGAGATAGGGGTTCCGAGGCGGGACAGAGGGAAAGTGACTAAGTCTTGACTAAAAAGCTTAAAAAACATATGGGAACGCCAGAGCGTACTAAAAAAGAGGAGTGGGGAATTCAACAGAATGCGCTCGATTTTCTCGCAATAGAAGATAATATAAAGATCATCATAAATTCGACAATTACTACTGCGACCGTCTACGAAAAAGACTTAAGCAAGGGTCTTAAATTCTGAAATAATAACAAACCATCCTGAGGTCCACAATTTGATCACGCCAGAAAAAGCAAGGAGTGAACAGACAAACGAAGCACCGTTGTGTGATTTCACCGCCATCGTCGAAAAAGTGGCTGAAGTGATATAGATAGAAAGACTCCGATTACTTCTACTGAGAAAGGAGGTTGCAAAGTACAATTGCCGTCCAGCGACATCAAGTAGAAGGGCTAATCCGAAAATCGAGAAGCGTTCTAAAATGAATGAAATTAACATGCAACTCGTCAAATTAGCAGAAGTTTCAAGAATGGGCTTCATGATCTAGAGAAGCTCCTAGACTAGATAGAAGAGGCCATCAATAGGGAGCTCCCTGGTGGGGGCAGGACCAAAGCAAAGCCGACACCAGAAAGCCCTAGGGGACAACGCATGGACATCATTGGCTTGGTTCTAAATAAGGGCAGATTAATAATAGTAGTTCTTCTTCAATGCTTCAAATGTCTTGGCTATAATCATACAAGAATGCAAAGCACCTGATAGAAGTTCCCTATGATACAAGTTTTGTGAAATGGGACATAAAAGAAAAGAGTTTATGAAGGAGGCATACTATGTTCTTTGCAATGATGTTGACCCATGTCCGGTTCCTGGCACGGCTTGGGATCAAGAAAATGTTGCGTTTTCGAGGAAGCCATAGCCAAGGCGAAATTGGAACTTTGATTGCCTGTATCCTACAGGTAAATCTACACTGCGGTTCAAATACTGAAAACCTATTTGAGCAGTAAGCCAGGGACATGAAAGCCGATGTTTTGCTGCTGAGATAGCAATACCACGATAAAAGTTTTGCATCATGGTATCTTGATGAAACTGGTGCTGCCATCATCTGGGTTTGGAGCAGTGATTTGTAGGTGGAGAGATGTGGACGGGGGAGGGTTTCGTGCAGTTTTGGGGCTCAGGGACCACCTTCTTTAGGTATACAGAGCGGTAGTTTGGATAATGAAAAATACAACGAAGCGATCACAACGATGGCACCTTTTGCCAACTTCACCGAAACCACCTGGAGGATTCTATAAAACGATTTGAAAGGATGATCAAAAGCTGTGAGCCGCTTATTGGTGAAATGGCAAAAGTGAGAGTAATCAACTTGACACTACCAAGGATTAAATGCCTGCCGAAGATTCATAAGGAAAGAAACGAAATGCGAGAGATCATATCCACTATTAACGCTTCAACGCAGAAACTAGAAAGATGACTGGTAGAAGAATTCAAACCGATCCAACCAGTAGAAAGCAATCCCGTCAATAATATTAAGGAATTTATGGAAAAGCTATTATCGCACGGCCCGCCAGCAGAAGACAAAGCGATGGTATCATTTGATGTGAAAGCTCTCTTTCCAAATATACCAGTGATGGAAACACTTGGGTACATCAAAGAGTCGTTACTTAAGCAGAGCAATTCTATGCCATGAAAGACGAAAACAAGACAATATCTGCAGTTGTCGAAGCTATGTGTGGCTGAGAACTATTTCACATTCAAAGGAAAATCCTACAAAACTAAGAGAAAAGCACTATTGCCATATTTTATGAAATCTTTATGATGTATCTAAAGGATGAACTTAAAGCAAAGGACAAATCACTAAGATTTTGCATTAGTTATATAGATGATGTTTTTGCTTGCGTCAAAAAAGGAGAGCTGTAACAAATTCTGGTGTAACTCAACAATGCGCAAAAGAATATTAATTTCACGGTGGAGGAGGAAAAGGATTAAAAATTGTTTATCAATGAGAGAATTGGATGCAGTTGCAAGTCTTGCATTATTAAAAGAAAAAGCCGAGCTAATGAACAACGATGCACGTAATTGTAAATCCTGGTTCTTCAAGTTAATCACCTAAGAAATCCCTTCAAATGTAATTAGTGGGATTTTAGCTAAGAAACTTTAATTACCTCTCTCGGGAATATCCCTTAATGCAATTGAAGATTAAGTATATAAGACAATGGACTTTGAGCATACTTGATGTCCATCCATACCGAGGAGCCAATTGCAACTCGAATCATCACTTGATCAAATTAATCTACCGACGTCGTATGTCAAAGGCATATTCGGTGAAGACCAGCCTTCTGCAGAAATTCGACATCGAAAGGCTCCAAACGTCATCTGGGGCGAAAAATTTCACGAAGACCCCCGAAAACTAGCTAACCCTCATCTTATTATATACATAGCTGAAAACAAGCAACGAGCTATGGGTGGCATTAAAAGCGGCTATTAAGATCGTAGCAGAATAGGTGGTCGGACATCAAGCCCGGCGTAAAAGAAATGATGGGTTATGATGAGTGCCAGAACGTGTTAGAAAAAAAAGCAGGCCTATAAGCAATACCTAGGTAGGAAAGCCATGTCAAAGAGAGAAAATTCTGAAAATCTCAGCAGAGCAGCGAATAAGGTCATTTGAATTAAGAAAAGAAAATACTTAGATGACCGATTTAGAAGCATCGATGTAAGTCCAGCGAATAACAAAGTAATATAAACATAAAAAGTTGTGAAAAGCCTAAAACGTGGTTATCAGTCCAAGACCACGCTCTACCGCGATGACATCGGCAACGATATCGCTGATGAAAACAGGATAAGAGAAAGATGGGCATCATATTTCAAGAACCTCCTTTTCCTCTGTACAGCTCCAGAACATCGGAGCCTTATGATATCCCCAGAGAGCTTTTATTCATCCATAAAATCATCCAGCACATTTGACAACAAGAACATACGCCAAACAAGTGGATTCAATCAATTTTATTACCTATCTACAAAAAAGGTGACAAGCTACAGTGCATAAACTATAGGAGCATATTCTCTACTTTGTACGGTATACAAAATATGTTCAAAGAGCTTAGAAAATCAAATCAAACTATACGCCAGCAGTATTATTGGGGAGTATTAAGGTGGTTTTAGAGCAGGTTGATCGACAATAAACCAGTTTTTGACAGTCAAGCAGGTATTTGAGAAATGCTGAGAGTTCAACATAGACCTACACCAAATTTTTGTTGACATTAAGCAAGCATACAGCAGTATTGATCGTGACGTACTGTACCAAATAATGCTTTGCTTTGATATCCCAGCCAAATTAGTCTACCTTATCAAAATGAAAAAGACGTCGACAACCTCCCAAGTCCGCATCAATAACCAACTCACCGACGCCTATGGTACAAATATCGGACTAAAGTGGGGAGATGAGCTGGTGCCATCCGTATTCAATTTGCCTCTAGAATATGTTATTAGAAAGCTGTCAATAAAAGACGTACGTTACTATACAAGTCAAGCTAAGTGAGCCAATAGAGACAACATCGACACTTTAACGTAGCTATTAACAACCGCGAAAAAATTGTTCCTGAAGCTTGACAGTGAAGCAAAACTAGTAGGGCTACAAATCAATGAAAATAAAACAAAGCTCATGATGCAGTCGAGAAAAAATACCTCAGATACACAGTATATCACACTTGGCGAATACAGTATCAAAAACCTTGTTAAATTTATGTATTAGGTGCTAAAATAACGAAAAGTGGTAATAAAAGAGACAAAATATGCTGAAGAATATAGTTCGCAATTAAAATATTTTATTCAGTTTTGACAATCTTGAAGGCCATCTACATACACAGAAAAACAAAGCTCCAAGTAAACAAATCTGTGATTAGACTTGTGTTATGCTATGGGTGTGGGATATTGGAACTACACATAGCATCCGAAAGACGCGTACTGAGGCGAATAATCGGAGCAAAGCTAGACGGAGACCAATTGCGTATTCGATGCAACCATGAGTTGTATGCAATTTTCGATGAGCCGGAAGTCTCAACAATTGTAAGACTGTGGAAGCTGCAATGGGCTGGCCACATGAATCGTATGGACGAACACCGGGTACCGGTGGGGAAACTGAGGAAACGCTGAACTGACTTGATTCACGAAGGCAGTTCACCGCTGCTTGGATTTCGAAATGCGAGGACGCGGTCAATAGACCAAGACTGTTGGAGACGCTTGTTGCAGGAAGTGAAGGCCCAAGAGAGGCTGTAGTGCTACGAAGAAGAAGAAGAAGTATGGTATGATTAGTTGTGGTTAGTTTTCTGTATATTCTAGCCTAGCCTCGTTTGTTCCCGTGCCATGGTTAGGTCGATATAGTTGAGTTGTCCGTTTGTTTCTTTCTCGATGGTGAAATTTGTATTTGGGTGTGTTTCATTCATATAGGCAAGTAGTTCATCTTGTTTATTTTCTTGCGAGCCAATAATAATGAAACAGTTATCTACATACCGCCTGTAAAATATTACATTGAATTATTTGCCAATTTTGAGTATAAAAACTTCTTCTAGAGATTTTCTTTCAGCATGGTTAGTATTTCATCGACGGGTATAGGCGTGTAGAGGTTGGTGATGTCTAGTGATATAAGTCGACAAATGTCAGTCAATGTTAGAGAGGTGGTTAAATTCACTTGGTCGTGGCTGTTTTTAATAAGTATTTGTCATCAAGGTGCACGACATCAGTCAATATCGTTGGCAATGACGGTGCTAATTGGTATCCACGAGCTGGGCGGTGAATGACAATATGTCGGAGAGGGATATTGGGTTTTTGGGGCTTAGATTGTGCTTTAAGGGGTGGTATGAATGGATTAGGGTTATTGTAGCGGTGCTTACTATTAAGATGAATGATTAGTGGAGATAGTAAAGGGTTTTCCAATAAGAGTTGTTATTTTATATAGCCAACTATTTCGGTAGATGTCACTTTTGAAGCTGTCATCTTTTAACATTTGGCAAGTAATAACTACGCCATTAATAAAAATACACAAATACATGATACAAGCTTCAACGTTGCATTGACATTTTAAAATTCACTGTAAAAATGGTGAAAATTTGGCAGAGACGGTTCGTAAAACTCGAAAATTTTGGGGTCATCGTGAAGCACCTTGTCGGACCGCAATACAGAAGTTTGTGAAATAATTCGAGCTGTTGGGACAACTTAGTGATGTGGAGAATAAAACCCGTGCACGTCACTCAAGAACAGCCGAGAATATTGCTGCTGCAAACGAAAGTGTTGAAGAAAACTCAGGTTTGTCAATTCCTCGTCGTTCTTTGGAATTTAGCATTCCACAAACGTCATTACACCGTGTTTTGCATAAAGATTTGGGTCTTAAGGCTTATAAATTTCAGTTAACCCAAGAACTCAAGCCGGTCGATCATCAACAACGTCGTGTCTTTGCTGATTGGGTCCTTGAAATGCATGAAAATGATCCGGCAGTCCATCGAAAAATCATCTTGAGTGATGAGGCCCATTTCCACCTCGGTAGCTTCATCAACAAGCGAAATTGTCGCATCTGGGGCTCGAAAAACCCTATCGCTATCGAGAGATGATTAATGATTGAATTGGATAATATTGATCTGGACAACGATTGTTTTTAACAAGACGGCGTAGCGCTACGTGCCACACAAGCAACGAAACCATTGATCTTTTACGGGAAAATTTTCCGGACCGTGTTATCTCTCGAAGAGGTGATCACAATTGGCACCCGAGATCTTGTGATTTAACACCTTGCGACTTCTTCCTTTGGGGCCACGTGAAAGAGGAGGTATATGCCAACAGCCCAGCGTCGATTCAAGACCTCAAAGATGCAATTCATGAGGCTATCGAGGACATAGGGCAGCCGCTTTGCAATTTGGTTATGGAAAATTTCGTAAAAAGGTATGGTCCTGTAAGCTTGGTCGTGGTGGTCATTGGCCTGATGTTATTTTTTGATATTAACGGCATACTTTTTTCTTTAGGTTAAAATAAACATTTGATCGTATGTATTAAAAAATGGCATCTTTCTTTTAATATTAAAATAACACCTCCTATTGGGAAACCCTGTATAATTGCAATGCGTAAGTCCACTTGGAATTTATTAGTGGGGTCTTTATTCGTTAGTTCATATCCATTGGTTTTAATAAACTCTGTTGTTTTTTGTACGTAGTCCGTTTTTTCAAGATCACTGTTATATGTCCTCTATTAGCCTTTGCCAGTGTTAGTAGGTTCTTCATAAATTTTTTCTGAATGAGCCTTAATATTTTGACGTCTTCATAGAGATTTGTTTTGTTTAAGCATAGTTTTTGTAGTATATCTACTGCAGTGTGTCTTCCATGTGTCTGTTGTTCTTGCGGCAGGTTGTTAATATCTAGTTCAGTATCGATTACAATAGTTATTCTAGGTCTTTGTTGCAGCTTGTGTTATATAAGTTATGTTTTAGACCCTTATTTAACAGTTCCATTTCCTGTCTCGTAAATATCGTGTCTGATATGTTTACAGTCAATGGATCGAAGGTTCTGTTCGTTAGGGCGATCAAGGTATTATGCTTTTTCATCAGTTTGTCAAGTTTTTTTGTCATGGTCTCATATTTAGTTTAGAGCTGAATATCAATTTTTTGTCTCACGTTATTGTTTCGACGTCAGTTCTTTTTAATCACTAGTCAAATTAAGATATATATATATATATATATATATATATATATATATATATATATATATATATATATATATAATATATATATATATATATATTATATATATATATATAATATATATATATATATATATATATATATAATATATATATATATATATATATATATATATATATATATATATATATATATATATATATATATATATATATATATATATATATATATGAAAGGTGGGGTCTGGAAACGCATGAGCCCACCAATCAGATGCTAACTCTAACTCAGGTTGGCTTAGCATGACCCCACGATTCCATATGGTGCTGTACTTGTCTTATTAAGACATCATAGGTAATACAAGAATAAGTGTTGTACGAAACTGGAAAACTTCTTACGAGTATTAAAAACAATTAAAGTTTTCTATAATTTTTGAAAGCTAGAGTCAAAATCAAAAGCGCTTTATTCAATACTAATCGTTGTACATTTTCAAAGAATATAAAGCAAATTCCAAACAATAAACATACTAAAAATTTAATGGCCCAAATGGCTCTCTAAATTTATACGTTATAATTTAAAAAATATTTAATCCAATAAACAATATCAAATTCAATTTAATTATGTCATTACATATTTTTTGTTACAATTGGAAAAAGGAGAAAAAATTAGTCAAAGCTATTCAAAAACTACTTATAATGTTAACACAACAGTGAACTTTTATCCTACATGTAATATGTTACACCTCATTCTACTAAAATTCAATCAAAAACTTTATCCTATACCAATGCAATGCTAACACAATATTCCAAATCTAAACTTTAAATCTTATCTCCCAACCTAATATAATAAAAATAATATATACTTATCCTAAATATTGACACCTTTACCTAATTTTTAACACAAACAGACAACAATAACCCGTAATGTAGCAATATTGAGCTGAAACTCAAAACTATGCAACGAAAAACACAACAACAAAAACCAACCGCGAATAATTTAAACATTGTCATTCAGCCACCAATACCTAGATTGCTCCGTCTCAGCTGGACCAGCCTCAACGAATCTACCAAATGAGTATCTCCATTGGATTGTTGGTCTCGTGAACTCAAATTCGGAGTATATCATGTCTTCTTATCGGTGGCCCGTCTATATGTGTGCTATATTTTATGATTGAGACACCATTAGAATCAAAAACAAATCGATTCATATCCAAATACATGAATGCTTCTGAAGGAACAAAGCTAGTAGCGAGACAAGTCGCAATATACCCGTCTGAAAGGTGGAACAGTCGTGAAATCCAGAGGTTTCCGTTCAATATGAAAATATCGATTCTTGCCACTTTAGCAGTTTGATAAATTCTTCTATTCGATATAGAGTGTTTCCAATCACTCTCAGGCTTTCTGTACAAACCAATTTATGCAAAAAGACATTTCCGCTCGAGAACTCTTAATCTTTTCATAGTACTAGCTCCCTGGTTGTACCAGATCTAACATCCATATGTTAAAACTGGGCTTATTAGGGTCTTGTAACAGATTACTTTGACCTTTTGATCAATATATCTATAATGAAAGAGTCGTCGAAGGGCCATGACTCCGTTTTGTGCTTTACTGAGCATGACTTTGACGTGTTCAGTATAGTGCAGATACTGATTGAGATGAACACTGAGGTATCGAACACAGGATTTATGTAGAACCCGCTCTGAACTACCCTCACCAGCCATAAAGTGGAAATCTTTGAAATTAGGCTTCAAGTCGTCAGGATTCCATTAGTTACAAAAAATCATTTCCCGTGTAACATATTGCACATCATAGTGAAAAGGTGTCTGGGGAACCTGTCCTGAAAGAGTTTAAAAACTAGTCCATCTAACCACACCATATTGAAGGCTTTCTCCATATGAAGGAGACACGCTCCAACACATTCTCTATCATTTAGTTTCCAACAGATGCCTTCGATTACTTTCGTTAGCACATGTTTGGCCGAATGCCTGGCATACAAACTAAATTGGCAATTCGGCATCAGCTCATATTTCTCAATATGGGCATTTAATGCTTTGGTTAGTATCACTTCAAACTCGTTGTTGATGTTAAGTAGCAAGCTGATTAGGCGAAAGCTTTAAGGGCACGAATATACTTTTTCTTTTCTCAAGATCGGAAATACCTTGAGCTTTTTCAACTCATTTGAGAAAAATGAATTGCCCAACATGTTGTTCAACAATATGCAAGAATTTCTAATAGCTACCTCAGGCAAATGTCGGAGAACTGTATTTGAAATACCATCGATGCCACATGATTTCTTGCTTTTTACCCTGCCAAACACAAGTTTTCATAGCTGACAAAATAATCAATAAGATTCAAGCTTTGTATGAGGTCAGATGTTAATTTTCATTGAAATGTAGAATTGATTCGTCGGAAACTTTTCCTTCAACGATTTCTGAAAATATTTGATGCCCTCTCTCAGGGTTTGGTAGATGAACTAGTTCAAAGCGTATTCCAATCTGGGCAAGTTTCGGGTATCCATCACATAAAATCCTGTTTCCATTTCTATCCGGAGTCATACTATCGAATTCGATACCTGCCCTATCGAGAAGATTTATCTCATCACTAGTGACTCCAAGATTCGATAGCTCCATTCAAGACTTCCTTCAGAATAAGCTAATTACTTTCAAGAAAACGCCATCCGGGTCCTGTGGACTAATACCCCTTAGTTTTCCCGCCAATTAAATGGTGACCTCACTCCTGAAGTATGAACGCATTTAGATCCGCACTTTCTGCAGGTGTCATTTCAACAAAACCAATAAGCGATGGTTGTAGTCCAAAAATCGCCGATAAGTATCGCTGAAGCGTGTGAGAAGATGGCTTTTCAATCTTTTTAAACTTGCGATGGTTGGTGTTTTATTTCCTCCCATATTGTTTCAATGTCTAATCTTGGGAACTACTTCCTCAATCGTTCTCTAATCAAGAGAAATAGAGATATATTTCATCGTAATTAGGATTGTTGTCATCAGGAACCATTGAGAAAGCGTTGCCATCAACCGAATGAGCACATTGCTTCTGGTGATCCCAATTAAACTTCTTTTGAAACTTTCCCCAATCCGATTTTTTGCAATTCAGCTCATGGTTTTTATGTTGAATTGGAATGATTGACTTCCATTACGGCTGCGCTATGGTTGCTAACGTAAGGAAGCACCTGCAGTTTTCGTTGCGGACAATTAAAACTGAATTCAACTTATGTGTCAGCAGTGCAGAGGTCCAAATATGAATTTGTCCTAGAGTATGTTGAGAGCTCAGACCCATGTAGAATGCACTTGGATTCAATTTGGTTTTCTGTTATCCACGATTTCAGGAATAAACCTCTTGGATTATTGTTAGCGTTCAGCCATGATGTACATTTGGCATTCAGGTCACCGGCAAGAAAATAATAACTATGCAGCCTGTTCAATACGAGTATTTCAAACAAGAAATTGACCACCTCCTTGAACTTGAGAACCAGTTGCATAGGCAGAGACAACGAAGAGGTTTTCCCCACCTGGCAGTGAAATCTTGATAACGGAAACTTCAAGCAATTCGAAGCTTTTGAATTCAACTTTTTCAATATTTTCAAAACAATAGGGTCTTCTCACCAATATCCTGGTACCACTTCTTGAAATGTGCCATGATGTCAGGCTTTTGCTAAATAGTGGATTCGAGGGGATAGTCACGTCGAAGTAGAATAAGAATTGAGTTGACGTTGATCGAAGTGACACGAAAGCTAGCTGTGACTAGATGACAAGATATTTTGAGGCATTTGATACATTTAAACGCAGAAAACGAAAGATAATTTTTACATTTTGGTTGCTGTTTCGCTCCGATCAAAAATGAAGTTCCTGGTAAATTTAAGAAGCAGCCCATTATTGCGACTTACATTATTTACAGCATTATCTGCTGGTTCTCTAGTGGCGAGTGCAAATGATACCCCGTACTTGAGAAAATCTGCGGTATACATGCGTTTTTTGGGATAAATTTAGCTTTTGCATCTTGATATCGAGAACATCCTCGATATGATGCTGGATGACCGAATACACCGCTGTTAATGGAGTATAATTTTTCTTTAGGCTCCGTCTGAGCCGATTTGCACTCACCGGGGCCATGAGTATCCTTACATTTAACGCACCGATAGTGCATGGCGCAGTTAGCAGCCAAATGACTAAATCATTGACACCGGTAGCACTGGTTGTCTTCTCTTCTCTAGAGGCATTCCCTCTTCACCACTCTGAAATTCAAGTGCCTTATTTGTTGACTTGGACTGCTTTTTTTCAGAAATTTCTACCGAATAAAGTCGTAAATTCTTCTTTTCTACGGTCAATCTTCTTTCTGCAAAGGTATTTTGATAGAAATGAATTCAATTTCTGGTGCAGCTTCCTTGAACACCTGAAGAATATCAACCGTCTCCTCTACGTAGTCCAAACCCTTCAACAATAGATTTTTTTCGCTGGTTGGGGTATAAGTGAAGTATGGAACCTCCTCAGAGTTCAGCGCATCTTTGGCTGACCTGACGATTGACCAGTTATTTCGTTTTAATAGTTAATTTTTCTACATTAACTCTTTTGATTTCGAAATTACTTAATTTATTTTCGGATGCCAATAGCCGACCCATATCTCTTCCACTTTGTCCAAATACAATGATTGGTGGAGCTTCTTCTGCCTTGTTGAAGGCTTTTCGGAAGTTTCTTCTCCTTTTTTTTATACCTCCATTCCCTACCACTCTCTCCATCACTCTTTCTTCGTCGCACAACGCTCGTGCGGTCTGCATTCACATTACGTCGCTTGATCCTTTGTGCCACCCAGACAATGTTTAACACATCGGTATAAGGGGGCACACAATATAATGTGAACTAGTCCTTTTCATGAACATCTAGTCCAAAAAATCATGATCATGAAAAAATTCAATATAATACGACACATTCAAAAAAAAACTCTGAGTAACTGGCACTTCAGTATCTCGCCGATAGGGTCAAAAAAGAACGCCCTAAGATAGTGGGCTCATAAAAGCAGGATTACAGGTCCACGCTTTAATCAGTGGTCATTAAATGCTCCCTTAGTCTTTTCTTAAATACCATAAGTGAGTTGGCTTCCTTAACAATCTCTGGTAGATTGTTATATATACGCAGAGCATCATTTGTTGTATCGTTCTTTAGACGATCCGTTCTGGCAAAAGGTATTACGAATTGATCTGCATTCCTCGCATTATATGGGTTGATCTGTGATACCTTAATTAATAGCGCTTGTTTCGGCGCGGAAACTGAATTCTGCAGACCGAAATAAGGACAGGATGATTCCTCAAAAAAACCAGCCACACCAGCTGTTATTGAGGAATTTGGGATTATTCGATATATTCAATTGTTGTAGAATATAATCGAATTAGGGTAAACTGGGAAACTGGGAAAATAGACACGCTTTGTTTGATGTGAACAATACTTTGCAAGTGATTCTTTATTCATAAATCAAAGGTATTTATAATAATTTTTTCTACAATCATCATTAAATTATTTTAATTGCAATCAAGTTCGTTAACCCAAAATGTGCAAGCCAGCAATAATCGAAAGTATGAAATTTTGATTGATCGCATAATTATGCAATGTAGTATTTAAGTTAAGAATGTTGACTCTAAAGAATTGCAAGATGGCATTTACATCAATTAAGAATATTGAACTATGGGCAGTACGTTACAAAAATAATGAAATTGAACATTGTGCTGGCTTGCAAGTTAATAGCAAGAATTTGGACGTACGTAATTTATTTTGCTGTACTTTGTTCAGGAACTGAACATGTTGGGCGGGCGCGAGTGATGATGGTGTTGAATCTGTCCCTAAGTGTGGTAGCAGTTCCAGTATGGTGTTCGGTTTGTCCTGTAGATTTCCTTATTCGTAGAAGGTACGTTTGGCATCTTCTTTTTAATAAGTTACCAATTAGTAGTAATAGCAAAGTAACAAGTATTGTGGCTGCTGCTGGTACGTGTGTTCCTTAATTTTCTGCAATGTGCTTACAGGTTCCTGAAGGATTAAAACCTCGTTCGTGAAAACTTGCTGAGATAATTTGGTAATCGGTTCAGAAGTTGCAGATGCTGGCTGTTGTGCGATCGTGTTAAACTTCTCAGGTGGAATCTCTTTCATGAAAGAACTTAAAACAGTCATTTCCTTGTTAAGTGATGACCAAATCGTGACTTTTTTGGTTTCTATAATACAGTTTGTTGCTGTGCGTATTATTCCTACATCTGTCAATACGATTTCCTGCCGTTGGCCATTGCAGATTAAGTGTGCGGGAACTGGCGGATCAGCAACAAAAAGCCATGTGTTCTTCGTCTTAAGCTTCTTCCACAATCTACGTTCGCTGCTTGTGTTAAATGTGGGGCACATGATTCGATTGTGCCTGTTGTAGATCTCATCCAGAATGCAGTTAGGTTTTGTCATCATGTTGGTGGTCGTTCAAGGTGAGCATATCAGTAGCTCTTCCTTGGACTTGCATGCGTCTAATACTTCTTGGTTCAGAGTGAAATAAACTTGACGATCAAAGTTTACTGCGATTGTGGGAGGCCCTGCATCAATCATGATGTAACGATGTGTATGTTGTTTATGTGGAACAGCCGTTATGTGGATGAGATTGTATCTGGTATTTTCAATTTTCGTGAAATATCCATAAACTGAGGCTCCCTCCTTACTTCGTTTTAGGGATATTCGCTTTTGAGGGCTCCGTAGAATTTCGAAAGCAAAACCAATTTTTTGTTTGGTGTTTTGTATTCTAGTGTTAATGGTATTTAGTGAAATGAAATTAAGGATGCTCGCGTGACCATACATGGTTCTTGTTAATTTTGAATACTTTAGGCTTATATCGTCGTAATAATCCATTGCCGTAAGATATGTTGATAATACTTGAATGCTGAGCCTGTTGTGATCGATTTGTGCGTACCATCTTTTCATTTCATTGACAGCGCCGATTACTTGGTTCAATTTTTCCCCGAGATTCTTTAGTTTAATCATGGTCATATTATTCGACTGTGATATTTTCGTGTTTAAGAGCATGCCTTGGTGATTCACAGTTTTGAAGATATTTTGCTGATTTTCCTGCAAGGTATCTTTATCGGTGTAGACTTCGTCGTTAACACCGAAAACAGCAGTGAGTAGCTTGCCAACTAAGCCTCTTTTTGGCCTGGGATTCGAAATAGCCTTGATTTCCCGGATATGGCTAAGTATTTCAAACTGTCTTGACTCCATATGTTGTACGAGTGCCTCACAGTGTGTTAACTCCGATAAATCTCTTGTCTGATAGCACATGCTCTTGACTTCCTTCAGGGTAGATATAACACTTTTCTCATCTTGTAGAGTTGTGTTTATGGGAAAATTTACTTCTAATCTGAGATTCCTACGTAAAACATGAACATGCCCCAGTCTTTCAACGTAGAACCCTCCTTTAGGTCTGATAACCTCGTAGTTGGCATTCGCAGAATTAGCCAGACCCAGAGTTAATAGGGAAAACATGAGAAGGGATAGATTCATAAGCTTTGATGCCCAGGTGCAAGGAGCAATTCTCATTTTCTTTTTAGGCTGCTTATTTATTTTAATTTGGTGGAATGCGTCACATTTTCGTTTCTGAGGATTGGCTTGAAGAGGTATAGACTGAGGTCTGGTTTGAACAGGCTGTAATGATTTTCACCTTTTTAGGTCCGAACGCGGAACCGATCTCTCCTCGGTTCTAGACGTTAAGTCTGAGTAGCGCCAACGGATGGTACCAACCGGTCAACCAATCCGTGCACCGTAACCCATTCACGCGGTGGCTGCTTGTCGGCCAGCTAGTTCGGAGAGGATTTCGGTCGCGGGTCTCCGAATGAGTTACGCTCATTTACATAATTCAGCCACCTATACACGCCCGTTTTCAAACGCGTTACAAACAAAACCATACGGAGAGGAAACCTATTCTACGTTACTTCGTATTTCTTCTCATAACCAGTCAAAAAGAACACAATCTAATTTTTCTTTCGCGAAAAGTATACTACGTTAACTCAACCCGACGAATGCTACGATAAGGAAAAACCAAAAACAACTAAGGTACCGCGTACCGCGCACGACGCGAAACCGACCTCAGCGGATTTTTCTAAACCCTACCCTCGCGACGGCATACCTACCCTGCACTTCCTTTCCCGCTGAAAAAGAAGAACCACTGAAAGGAAAGTCGTTTTTAAGGTTAGCAATTCATTTTAATTTAATTTCAAAGCCTTCAATTTTTTTTCTTTGCTCTAAATATGTTTCTAATTCCTTCATCTATAATATATATTTATATAATAATAATAAGAATATTTATTTATTAAATTAATCAATCAATAAGGTAACGAACTATTTTTCTTTTTCATTCATTAATTAATATTTGAGTTTCTCATTTCTCATCCTTATTTTATTCATTTCATCTCTTGTCATTCGTTTTATCTAAATCCTTTCATTATGTCTATTTTTTTCATTATTAGTACTAATAATTAAAAATTTAATTTCCAAATAATAAATTGGTCTACTATTCAGAGTTTACAAATTTAGACAAAAAAAAAGAGTAAAATTATTATTATTATAAATTACTAGGACGATATTATTTTGTTCAAAAAAAAAAGAATGATTTAAAATTAGAAAATTTTACATCTATAGATAGATCCTTCTTTATTACTTTAAATAAATCCTTGATATTCTTCCTTAATAATTATTTAATAGAGATATATTTTATTGTGAGCTAACAAATCTTAACAGAAAAATGGAAAAAATAAATAATTGTAACAGATATTAATAGAAATGTTTAACAATTGTATAAGAATGTCTATTTACACAGTAATTGCTTTGAGTGGAAAATTCTGGATAATGTGTTCGATTTATGTACACAAAAAAAAGTTATTGTGTTGTTTACCACCTGACTACTAATAGGCAAAATGTTATTGTAACAACGTTTAGTTTTACTATTCATTGTTTTAGTTTTCTACAATGAATATTACCTACTATTTCAATCTAAAATTCTAGGTACATAAATCAAAGGCTTATTTGTTGGCGACTAATGAGTTGAATAATTTGATCATTTATCATGCACCCAAATGAAAATCTATGGTGCACTTAAATTTCTACCTGCGAGCAAGATGCCATTTAAATCCTCTTAGCTACCTCGAAATGCGCCAGGATATGAATTGCTACATGTTAAACAGTTGATACTTGAGGAGCTCCTTATGTTTATTTTGTCATGTATAATAATTTTCCAAGGGCAACTGCAGGCACAATCTCAAAAAATCTTGGAGTGTATGTAACGAAAAATGGGTATCCTACTGCTTATCTTATATACTGTGACGCGCGAATCTATTAGAAGATACCAGCCTTTCCCTGACTTTATAAGCATAGGGTCATTATTAACAAATTTAATCGAGCCGTGACTTCTGACGAATCTTTGATCATTGTGCTAAGGCCTTACTTGACAAGTTTTTCAGATTTTTCGGCTTCAAGATGTCAAAGATATAATGTATTTCGCCTCTTCGGGGTTCCTCTGTTTTTCAGAGAATTTTAATACCTGATCTCTGCATATGGGGACCCATGGATCCTTTATAACATGTTTATCTTTCCAGAACTTGAGATATCGCCACTTTTGAATTATTCAAAGAAATTCATAATGGCTTCTGTAACTTTTTTTTTTGTTTCCAAGAAAACTTCCGGTGATACAGGAATCAACCGATGGACAGATGAGTTTTAGTTTCGATTTTAGTACCCCTCGGTAAACTCGTACCGAATTCTCAAAATTGTCAATTTACTTTATTTGATGATGAATA
Organism: Odontomyia ornata; assembly: GCA_963969285.1. Lineage (NCBI taxonomy): Eukaryota > Metazoa > Arthropoda > Insecta > Diptera > Stratiomyidae > Odontomyia > Odontomyia ornata. The sequence goes on along the minus strand of OZ017740.1, from coordinate 246,220,019 downwards.
TCCTCCTTATTCGTTTTCCACTTGTTTGCTTGGCTTGACGTTCATTTCGATACCTTGTATGTGCTTTCTTTTTATCATTGAATAATGAAATCTTATCAGTCTTTTTACGTGCTAGATATTATGTTTGTTTGTTTTTCTTCTTCTAATCTAAAAAGCTATAGAGACGATTACGATCATTTTTGAAATATCAAACATTCTTGTTTCATTCCCATCCTTTACAGTTAAAAGGAATGCACTTTTCTCTTAACATTGACAACAACGCACACTTTCCTTCGCGATTGAACCCTTTCAAGGTCATTTTTTTTGACACTGGTACTTTCTATACTTATAATGTATAACTTTTCTCCCCTTCCGTCTTTATAACTGCGTTTTCATTTATCACTGCACCGTTATATCCTTCTTCTTTCTTCGACTCCTTTTGACTATGTAAGCTCATAATTCAAACTTTGCTCATTCAATCATCATCCAAATGCTTTTACTTGCAAAAGCAAGGATTTAAAACAAATATCGTCGATTTTCCCGTGTGCTTTTTTCTTCTTGGGAGAACTCTTGGTGACAGAACAGATTGATCATGCGCTAGAAGCAAGCTTTTAATTTGCTGGAGGTTTATCTCGTGATTGCATACAAACTACCATTATCAAATTTGTCCCCGGCCCAGCTAAAACTACACATAATGTTCTTAATCTTTGTTTTTCTAAAAAGTTTTGTGTTTTGAAGATTTAACTTTATTGGCGCTTTCTGCCGCACTGGCACTAGTCATGCCTTTTTGCATTCTTTTTGGCACGTGCAGTGTACATACCTTAATAAATTCTAACTGATCAGATGCATTCTTCACATATAATTCTATAGTCGCCGCCAACGTCAGGAGAATATTTGCCGAATTTCGAATGCTCGATAAACTTCATGAGAGGCAAATTCTTGCGCCCTTCCACCAGGGGGTTCCGTCCTGATTACCAGTGCTCCAGCAACTTCCGTCGAATTACAAGCAGTGGAGCGGATGACTCCACTAAAAATTCCGTCGGCCCACGAAAAAAGGTCGCTTCCGCCCTTAAAGCAAAAAAGATAATTATACTCAGATTCCAACTGCTTAAATAAAATTTACCGGCTCCCGTCTCCGAGTTAGCCTGACACTTTGAAGGTTATATGACGAATGACACTTCCAACCAGTTTCCACGTTTCTATCTATTCGATGTTTTGATGGCAACTGTGGGGGGGCATTGCCAGATAAATATGCTTCGAAATGTATCGGATGGTTAATTAATATTATTTTGCAAATATTTATATCCACAGATATAAATATTTGAAAAAAAAATATTTTCTGCGCAATGATATCGGCACGAAAGATGAAGTCTGCTTGCACTTCGAAGTCATACATATCTGGCCGGTTGCCAGGGTTCGGGATCGGAATCACTTCGATTCCCGGGCGTAGGCGTCACATTACAAGGCGTAGCTTTAGATTTGGTTTAACAGCCGTAGTTTGAAGTCTAACTTGAACTGGCTTAGTTGGAGAGTCGACTCGTTGCTCATCATGCAATGCTACGTGCGCTTGGGTTTCTTCAGACCTTTGTGTTTGCTTCGGTGCACTATCCTCGGAGATCTCGACAGGAAGGCGACAGAGATTGATGATCGTGACCTTCTTGAATTTGTTTCCGCTGTATTTGACCGTAGCTGTTCGTACTTTACCATCTGTTCCTGGTTGCACTTCATGAATTCGGGCAAGGGGCCATTTGGTCGGTGGCATGTCTCTTTTTTTTATAAGGACTAATTCCCCAATTTCGATATTTTCTTCATGCTTAGTCCATTTCATGCGTCGTTGAAGAGTTTGCAAATATTCATTTGTCCATCTGTTCCAGAATGTTTGATGCATTGCAGTGAGCATCTGCCAACGTTCATGTAGAGTTTTCTGTGATCTATCTGGTTCTGGTAGAGCTAGCAATGGGCGTCCAATCAAAAGATGACCAGGTGTCAGAGCTTCCAGATCATTTGGATCACTAGATAGGGGTGTAATCGGCCTTGAATTGAGACAGGCTTCTATTTGACAAAGTATCGTGGAGAATTCTTCAAAGGTTGGAACTATTTTGGCCTCGTCAAATACTCGTTTGATATGCCCTTTGACGGACTTTACTCCAGCTTCCCATAAACCTCCAAAATGGGGCGTAGCAACAGGTATAAAATTCCAGGAGACTCCATCTTTGGCTGTTATTCGTGCTAAATCACTTGTGGATCTTTCAATGGCTTCATGCACGTCTTTATCCATTTGATTGCTCGCTCCGATAAAGTTCATTACATTGTCGCTAAATATTTCCTGACAGAGCCCTCTTCGACTGATGAAACGCTTAAAAGAAGCCAGAAAGGCTTTTGTCGACAGATCACTTACAAGCTCCAGGTGGATAGCTTTTGTCACCATACAGGTAAACAAGGCGATGTATCCTTTGAGGATCGTTGATCCTCGTCCTTTAGACATTCTTGTACTAAAGGGTCCTGCATAGTCTATACCACAGTGTGAGAATGCACTTGATGGAGTGATGTGTACGGCGGGTAGGTTACCCATTAGTTGCTCATTAGCTCTGTTTGCGAATTTACAGCACGTTATGCAACGATGGATCTCATATCGGATAACCTTTTGATCGTTTACTACCCAGTATCTCATCCGAAGATAATTCTGAACGAGCCGAAGGCCTCCGTGATTGGTTTTTATGTGTGCCTCCCTAACAATCAGGTAAGTTATATGGTTGCGTTGCAGTAGTAGAATGGGGAACTTCGCATCCTGTGAAATGTTTGCGTTTCGGAGTCTTCCTCCAACTCGAAGGATTCCCATCTCGTCTATGAAAGGATTGAGTGATCGTATTTTGGCGCTGGCTCCTTTATTTGCCTTTAAATCAGCTATGTCTTGAAAGAATTCTTGTCGTTGAATGATGGAGATGATTTTGAGATGTGCGCTTTGGAGCTCAATGGGTTGTAAGATGCCGATCCTCTTCTCATGACTTGGCTTTCTACAGTTGTCGGCGAACCTGAAGCAGAGACTAAAGATTTTTGTCAATTTTTGTATACTGGAGTAGCGTTCCAGAAGCTCGAATTCTTGTTTTATTGTGCATGTTGATGCTATTTTAATAGGGGCTTCGATGTTAGCCGTTTGTAACAACCAACTGGGACCACTCCACCATAACTTATGGTTGTGTAATTCTTTCGGACTTATTACTCTAGAAGCACAATCAGCGGGATTTTCGTCTGATCTCACATGATTCCATTGGCACTTCCCACCATCGAAAGTCTGTACCTTGGAAACTCGATTTGCGACATAGGTATCTAATGAAGATGGTTCCTTCTTCAGCCATGCCAGTGTTATCGTCGAATCACTCCAAGCGAAAATTGGTGCGTTAGTCAAGCCCATAGTATTAGCTGTTTGATGCAGAAGATTTGAGAGAAGAGCAGCTGCGTTAAGCTCAAGTTTTGGAAGTGGTGTTTTTGATTTCACTGGCGTAACTTTAGTTTTTGCGCAAAGTAAAGTTGTTCTGATAGCTCCAAAGTTATCGGTTGACTTGCTGTACACAACTGCGGCATAGGCAGCTTCCGAAGCATCGCAGAAGCCATGAAGCTCTATGTTGGCTTTAGAAGTGTAGTGAACCCATCGTGGTATCTTTATGTTTTCCAAGTTTTTAAAATCCGTTTCGAAGCTATTCCAGCGCTTCACAATCTCTTCGGAAAGCTGGTTGTCCCAATCCAGTCCAGTTTTCCAGACGTCTTGCATAAGTATTTTTGCTCGTATAGTGACTGGAGCCAGCCATTGTAGTGGGTCATAAATACTGGCAATGTTTGACAACAATCGTCGTTTTGTCAGCTTTCGGCCTTTTACAAATTTTGGAATCTTAAATTGAAATTCGTCTTTACTGGGATTCCAATGAACCCCTAATGTCTTAAGCGATGCATCTTCAGGGACAGCTGCCAATAGCTCTGGATGATTACTAGCCCATTTTCTAGGGTTAAATCCACCCTGTTTCAGTAGGCATGTGATTTCATTTTGTAGTTTTATTGCCTCCTCTTTGGAATCTGCCCCACTGAGCATGTCATCGACATAAAAACCGTTTAGAAGGGCTTTAGTCGCGTGTGGATACATGTGTCCCTCATCCTTTGCTAGCTAAATAAGACATCTTACAGCCAAAAATGTGGCACATGCTGTGCTGTATTCAGCTGATACTCATTAACTGTTTTCGAGTTTTCGTCCCTCCATAGGATTCGTTGGTAGTCTCTATCTTGTTTTGCTACAATGATCTGCCAAAACATCTTCTCACTATCTGCGGTATAAACGTACTTATGTTTTCTCCATCTTAATAAGATTTGGGCTAGGTCTTGCTGTAACTTGGCACAAGTATAAAGCAGATCATTTAAGCTAAGACCCTCTGAGGAATTTGCTGATGCATCAAATACGACTCGGATGTTGGTCGTAGTGCTATCTTCTTTAAATACTGGATGGTGAGGTAAGTAAAAAACGTTTCGAGTATCTCCGCTATAAGGAACAACTTTTTCCATGGGTCCGAGCTCAACATATTCCTCAAGAAACCTTTGATATTCTTTTTTCAATTTCGGATCTCTTTCCAGTCTTTTCTCGACTTGCTTGTATCTTAATAAGGCTTTAATACGAGATTCTCCAAGTGGTTTTATGTTAATATCATCTTTGAATGGGAGCTGAACTGTATACCTTCCGTGATTATCTCTATCAAATGTTGCTTGAAAATGTTCTTCGCATCGAACTTCAGCGGTTGAAGGCTCTCTTTCGTGATCTTCATTGTCCATCTCAAAGAACTTTTCCACAGATTTATGGAATTCAGTCATTGAGATGCAAGCTGTTACTTCTGTTGCACTTCTTTTAGCCTTGGACATGGTTTTACCTGATAAAATCAAGCCAAGCTTTGTTTTTTGTGCTAATAATGGATCTGCTTTCCGTAAGCCTTTTTCAATTATTTCTTCTACCACCTCTGCTCCAAGTATGACATCAATTCGTCCCGGGGAGGCACAATAAGGATCTGCTAGCCTTAGTTCTGGGATCTTACTAGACTTAGGTAAAATCACACGGTCTTCTGGTAATAACGTTGTAAGTTTTGGCATGATTAATGCTTCGACTAGGAGGGTAAATGTCGATTGAAAGTGTGGTGCTATAGACATGTAGACTTGATTTCGTACAGTCGATGTTTCTGTTTCACCAATACCGGAGATCGTTGCAAAAATACTTTGCTTTTTTAGTCCTAGGCTCTTCGCTGCCTTTGAAGTAATGAAGGATGATTGGGAGCCTTGATCAATGAGGGCTCGTAGCAAGATTTGTTGCCCAGTACTCGTTTGTACATTTATTAAAGCTGTTGGGAGCAGAACATTCACATTCACTTCCTTAGTATTCACTGCAGGAGCCGATGGCTGGCAAGATTCATTTGTGGCAATATTGGAGGTAATTGCTTTAATGTTTGGGAAATGCAGAAGCGTGTGGTGTGGTTTATTGCACTCAAAGCATCTACGTGAACTTTTGCATTTGATGCTTTTGGCGTGAGTGAGGCAATTCTTGCATAGTTCATTCGACGATATGAATTTATGGCGATCTTCAGTGGAGAGTTCCTTAATCTTGCCGCAGCGATATATGAAATGCTGCTCCTTGCAAAATGTACAGGTTGTAGTGAAAGCTCGTTTCTTGGTGTGCTGTTCGTGGGGCTGTGTTTTGATTGTTGTTAAGACTTCATGCCTTTTCAGAAGGAAATCGTAGAGCTGTTGAACTGATGGCACTTCCTTGTGGTTGCTTAAAGTATCTTCGAACATGCGGATGCTTTCAGAGTCAAGCTTTCGCATCGCAGTATGAATTATGATCGGATCCCACTGATCCGTGTTAAAAGACATACTTTTCAGTGCCGCGAGACAATTCCGCAAAACGTTGAACATGTTGATTATTCCCGCAGCATTCCTATGCTCTACTTTCTTTATGTCGAATATGCTATCAAGATATGCCATAGCCATCCTTTTGTTTTTTGAAAATCGCTGCTGTAATATCATGATCGCTGTATCGTAGTTTAATGCATCTAGTTGCAGATGCGAAACGGAATCTTTGGCTTCTCCTTCTAGGTAACTCAGGAGATATTGCATTTTTACTAGTTTCGCGACCAGTCTGTCCGTCTGTCCGTCTCTCCGTCCGTCCGTCCGTCCGTGTGTCACAGCACTTTTTCTCGGAAACTACTTTAGCTAGAAACATCAAATTTTGTGTGTAGATGTAAAGTGGTGATCTCTTCAAAGTTAAATTAAAAAAATTTTTTTAAGGTATTTAAGGGGGGTCTCCCCATATAGGAGAGTGACCCCCCAAAAAAGGGTAGCCGATATGGGTAACAAATGAAAGGTCTTGATGAGAGCTTTTCAAAACTGGTCTTAGTTTGGCAAAATCTGCTTCGAGGGGCGCACAGGGAGGGGAAATACACGATTGGACACCTGTGATCCGAAAAATCTGAAAAAAATCAGGAATGTAGGCCTTGATGAGTACAACAACAACAAATACGTTAGAAGTCGCAATTCACTCAACTTTGTTAGTAATAGTATGATTTATCGATTTTATGTTTTCTTAAATAAAATCTTAACGGTATCATTAAATTCTATCCTGAAAGTTTCATAAAGATCGAACCATATTTACCGGAGTTATAGCGGTTTGAATTTTCCTGTATTACTATGGAACAATATGCGCTACATTGATTACTATGGCAACATATGGCTATGGAACCATATGCGCTTTTCACCGACTCAGACACTACAGTTTTGCTAGGATTTGCATGAAAATTTCAGCAATGATTTGCATGAAAATTTCAGGAATGATAGGTGTTATGTATATCTTTGAGAATCGGTTCAGCTAGTGGTATCAGTAATCGTAAAACAGAATAGTGGCTGTTTTAAATGCGAAGATTGAATAATTTTGAGTCATTTTTTCCCAACTTCAACGTTTAAGGTGCATGCTTTGAACAATTGATTTGATTTAATGAATGACTGAAGATCAGTACCTACAATTAATGCTCATAAGTGAAACAAGTCAAGAAGGTGGGAGAGAGCTCCTAGCAAAAGGGTTTTGTAACCATTCTAGGATTCGAAAAGATTGGCCATGAATCGAAGATAACAGTATAGGAGAGTGGCCCCTGAAAAAAAATTCATCAAGCGTAGCCGATATGAGTATGAAATAAAAGTTTTCATTGGAGCTTTTCAAAACAGTTGTTAAACTGTCAGTTTTTGCTCCAGTGGGGGCGCAGGGGGGAAATACATGAAAAATGTGTTTCCTCCGTCGCGGCTAGACATCTGAAATAATTATCAAGGGAGATATTTATGAGTATAACAATCACAAAAACCTCAGAAGTCGAAATTCGTTCAACTTTGTTAATAACAGAATGTTCTTCGTATTTCATATTTTCTCCAATAAAATCGTCTTTGACATGTTTCTTGATTTGATTCGATCCGGTGACTGCATTTTGTAAATTGAATACAAAACCCTTCTGACATGAGCGTAGGTCTATTTACCCAACTTGTTTGTATTGGTGCTAGGTTGTAATTATCATGTATGTTTTGAACAAGTCATAAAACTTCCTCCATTCCTTAAAATCACCATTAAACGTTGGAATGGCTATTGCTGGCAGCCTTGGCATGTTGCTAGGTAGCCAATTATATTGGTAGGTAGTCGCCGGAATGGGTTCGGCTCGATTGTTCAAGGCAACCGTCGGGACGTTGTTGTCAGGAGCTATCATCGAAGGTGCGTTAGTTCCAGTAAATGTTGGTGCTTGCATTGTAGCTTTAGATAGCACTTCGGTAGGTTTCGAAGGTGGGACATAATGCGTTTGAGCTTCAGTGTAGGCAGATTTGGTTTTTTTGTACTGTTCTCTTGTAGCTTCGTACAAATGTTCAGTTAAGTATTGATGCGAGGGATCAAGCGTAGATTTCAAGTCAGCGTGGTTTAATTCAAATTTATTCGAAAGATCTTGAATAATTCCCAGTTTTGTGTCGAAGTATTGTGCATCCTTTTGAGAAGCACTGTCTTTTCTCAAATTCCTCTCCAGATTTTCTAGGGAGCCAGCTAAACGATGTTGGTCTTCTAACAGTGAATTTATATTCATCTTAATGAGTTTGATGGCAGGCGAGTGTAACTTTGTACGATGGTAATCCCCACAGATGCTCGTGCGCTGCAGTCAGAAACAATAAAATCAGAGCCTGAGTGCTGCTAAGTCCTAGGCGTGTATGATGATGATTTCCAAGGATCACAGTCATTAACAAACCAGAACCTGAGTGTCAAATCCTAGGTGCACTGCGATGGCGATGTCGAAGGAGCGCAGTCAGGAACAATGAATCTGGAACCTGAGTCGCGAGTCCTAGGTGCACTGCGATGACGATGTCGAAGGATCGCAGTCAGGAACAATGAATCTGGAACCTGAGTGACGCGTCCTAGGTGCACTGCGATGACGATGTCGAAGGATTGCAGTCAGGAACAATAATGTTGGAACCTGATGACCTCTTGCAGATGACCTGATGACCTCTTGCAGATGACCTCTTGCAGAAAGCAATGTCCAGGATTACACGCAGCAGCCAATAGGGCAAGGATTTTGTTGTAGTTAAGGACAATTTTAGGAACTTAAGTGCAACCAAAATCCGGCTCGACGTACCAATGTTTTGGCGCGGAAACTGAATTCTGCAGACCGAAATAAGGACAGGATGATTCCTAAAAAAAACCAGCCACACCAGCTGTTATTGAGGATTTTGGGATTATTCGATATATTCAATTGTTGTAGAATATAATCGAATTAGGGTAAACTGGGAAGCTGGGAAAATAGACACGCTTTGTTTGATGTGAACAATACTTTGCAAGTGATTCTTTATTCATAAATCAAAGGTATTTATAATATTTTTTTCTACAATCATCATTAAATTATTTTAATTGCAATCAAGTTCGTTAACCCAAAATGTGCAAGCCAGCAATAATCGAAAGTATGAAATTTTGATTGATCGCATAATTATGCAACGTAGTATTTAAGTTAAGAATGTTGACTCTAAAGAATTGCAAGATGGCATTTACATCAATTAAGAATATTGAACTATGGGCAATACGTTACAAAAATAATGAAATTGAAAATTGTGCTGGCTTGCAAGTTAATAGGAAGAATTTGGACGTACGTAATTTATTTTGCTGTACTTTGTTCAGGAACTGAACAGGGCTCGTTCCGATCCATTAGTTTTTGAATTTCTGTAGATAAACTTAGCTTTCTTCATAATAATAATTTGACTAAAGGTTAATGATTTAGCCAATTGGTAAACCAAACTAGTTTGAGTAAGCATTGGCAGCTTCAGAATGTTTTTATACGCTTTGGTCAGCAGCCTGGATACACTGTTTAAATGTTACTTTGCTTATTGACTCCAAATAAGTACTCCATAATGCAATTTCGCCAGGACAAATGCATTTAGAACAAGTTTCTTGATGTGCATTGGAAAATCCTCATATCTTCTTAACAATCCTATTATTGGGGCTAATTGCCTCCTTAAGCTATTTATGTGTGGTAACCAGGTCATACGATGGTCTATGATAAGACCAAGATATTTCATTTCTAGCTCTCTTTGCAATTTTTCGCCATTAATATTTAGGTCGACATCTATGTCTCCTTTGTTCTTTTGCTTAAAAACAATATATTTTGTCTTTGAAGTGTTCAATACTAGTTTGTTTCCAATTAACCACTGATGGAATTTTTCTAGATCCTCGTTGATAGTGTTCTCAATGGCAGTTTTGTCTCGTCCTGAATAAAGTAGAACTGGGTCATCAGCATATAATGTGTGATATCCCGTCAGCCCACATGCATTTAGATTATTTGTGTATAGCAGGAACAAAGTTGGACCCAGTATTGAACCTTGAGGAACTCCTGTTTCCGTAGGTGCATGATCGCTCAGGACATTGTTGATTAAAGTTCTCTGCGATCTTCCCTCCAAGTAACTCTTAAACAACTGCTTAGGACTACCCTGAATACTGCACGATTCAAGTTTACAAAGCAAGAGGTCATGATCAACTGTATCAAATGCTTTTTTCAAATCCACAAAAATTGCGATGACATAATCACCCCTGTCATAGATTGATGAAACGTGTGACAGAATGTAGGGCATCCAAAGTACTCTTGTTCTTTTGAAAACCAAACTGATGTTGGCTTATGATAGTGTTTTCAACTAAGAATGATGTTAATCGATTGTTCAGTATTTTTTCAAATATCTATATATCGTCAGCAGCGCAATCGGGCGATAGTTATTATTTTTTAAATACTGAACAAAATGTATATAATTATTTTTAATATAATTACCTTCGATGCTTTCTTCAGCTTCCATTTCCTCTTGTAATATGTCCAGCGCTGCGTAATCGTTTTGGCAATCGTTATTGCCTCCAGCACTTCGAATATCTTCTGGTATCGTTTGTTTTGTAGATTTCTTCACATTTATTTCTTTGTTTATATGCTTTTGCCGTTGCAAGTTTTGAGTCTTCATCACTTTCTTGAACAGATCTTCGAGGGAGTGTAGCCGTAGCCTATGTTCATGATTTTCTTTTTGAAGCTGGATGACTTCTTTCTCGTTTTCGACTATTTCCAGCTTACATCCGCCATCTGCGGAGTTTTCCTGCTTATGTCTCATTTTTTTGAGGATTGCCGCCAACTTTGTATTTGATGTCTCCCCATGTTCGTCCAACGGTGGGAAACCGCAGGGCTCTGGGTCTATTGCTTCGACGATATAAGCTTTTTCCAATAAAAATTAACTTTGGGCTGAAGTTTAAAAAAAAAAAAAATAACTTAATTTTCGAAAACTTTTTACAGGAGCCTATTATTGTTCCAATTTCAAACAAGGCTTATTCTAATATTTCGTGTATTCGCTTTGATGGCTTAGTATGCGTGGCTAATAATTTTTTGCCTAATAAGCGCTAGATGACACTCAACCACAAGTGATAAAAATTTTCATTCGATATAAATAGTTGGCAGATATAAAAACTTAATGGAATTGATTAATAAATAAATATAGTCATGAGAAGTACAACTTCAAATGGGATCGTGGGTTCATGTTGGTCCATGCTGAGCTATAATTTGTGTCTGATGACTGTACTCATAAATAACAAAATCCCGATTTTCATATATGTATGTACATCTCTTATTCAAGTTGTAAGAGTAAGTTAGAAATAAATTAAAAAATTAAGGTTTTCTATAATTTTTCCAATTTCATAATGGATTCATCTAAACGAATAAATTCAATCCTTGTTGAGTAATAAACTTTAAAAAGTAATGTTATAGAGCCCCGCTAGAAAAGCCAGCTTTTCTATTGGTTTTAAAAAATTCAATCAACCAATTCAGATCTGGCAGTCTGAAGATAATTTCAAAATTCGTGAAACATAAGCTGCGGAAGATCATTTATAGTTAACTAAGATAATTTTTAAACACGCCACCTGTGCCATAACTGCGTTTAATTAAGCTGTTTGATATTTTTCGCTACAGATGTAGATAACAACGGCTACTTAGATCAAAGAGACTTTGAATGCATGGCAGTTCGTGCGTGCGTTGTAGAAGGCAAAGGCGATTGCAGCATTTCCCGACTCTCGGAATATTTACACATAATGCGAAGTTTGTGGGAGGAAATATCAGAGCTTGCGGATTTTGACAAGGTAAGTTGAGTAGCCAAGAGAGTGTTCCTAGCAGAAGGGATTTGTACCATCCTTGGTTTCAAACCTCTTTTATTTTTGATAACATAAATTGATGAATTGAGCTTTGCATCCATTCACATGAGAAATCATTCAAATAGATCAAAACGAACAAGGGGTCCTTTAAGGAACACAAAAGATGCCATTTATTCCAGCTTAAATAATTTTGTTGTATTTTCGGGTAATTCAATAAACTCAAGTTAAACACTATTCCTGGAAATATATGTATATCAACCATTAACAAATGTTGTTGTTGGAATTCTAATAAATTGAAATTTTGTGCCAGTATCTTACTTTTATATTAATGTCCATATTTTTATGAAGTCTAAGAGTACTATTTCAATTTTATGGGACAAACCATAAAATTGACAAATTGTTCTATTCCTAAAAAAATTGAATGAATTTTAACTTTTGAAGCACTTCTTTGTAGCTGAAGTAGAGCATTAAGTTGGCGATATTGTAGGATTGCTTGCTGGGCCTTCTCTATCGTTGGGGGAAGGAATATGGAATTTGCAGCGAATATCTTGTAAGATTTTGGATTGCTCCCTTAGTACTTTGAGCATTTCTAATATTGTTCCTCTATGACAGTCATTGTGGCGAAAGAAAATGTTTGACTGAAATTTCGCCCATATGTCATAAAAAGACGCAGGTATACCTAGGCATTTCAGATGGAAGGACTTTGCTCAGTATCCATCACATTCTACGAATTTAGGTGACAAAAAGTTTACCGCCATTTACGATGAAGTAAAGACTCGTAGAAAAAAAATAAATAAATTGGTTGAGGGTATTGGTAGAAAATTACGGAAGCTCCGAACTTATTTAATTTAACTAAGATACCTTAGGTTGAAAGTACTCATTAAATTTTACCAAGTTTTCTAGGATTGGGTGATAAAAATCAAAAATTAAAAACGAATGATGTTGCCGATCACTAATCGTATTTTGGTGATAAAAATACATTGAATGTTGAGAACTCTGATAAATTATGTTCAGTCTGATATACTGTGTGTATTTTCCCATGCTTACTGCTTCCAAACTATCCTTAGTTTGTATTATTTCCATCAAAACGCTGTTAGCTTTTGTAATACAAGCTAAGGATAGGATAGTCAGTCTAATGATTGCCTATTGTGAGGCGCGCAAATAAACAACGCAGCCTGTGGCTTTGTAGCGCCGCGAACTCGCAACCGCAATGTACGAACATAAATTCTCCCTCACTGCGACGTACAAAGAAAAGTTCTTGAAGATTCGACTACGATACGTGGACGCGTACGGATCGAGCCAAACTTGAAGTGTAAGATCATCGCTTCAATAAACTTCATTGTGTCATTAAATTAACGTTGAGTATTAAAGTTAAAGTAAAGCTCCACCGATATTCTAGACCACTGAGCACCAATAGATGGCACTGTATATCGTAAATTTGTAGCCGCCTTGTGTAATGTGTAGCTAGATCATTTTGAATTCAAGTTCATTTCTTGAACTTGAGTTCAAATCGTAAATAAACACAAATTATACTTACTTGAAATTGAAAACGAGTTCTTTCATACTTACCTCTTATCGTTCCTCACACCATATGTAATATGACCCCTGCATTTGGTTCTTCATTCACAAATTGTGGTCGCGCGTAGAACAATATGCACTTGTTGATGTTTTGTTTTCATGCAATCTGATCTACGGTTTCTCGCGTCGTGAAATGTTTTCGATTTGATGAGGTGTGAGAAATGAGTATGAGGGCAAAGTTGCATGACATTTTCTTAGGGTAGAATTTATTGACTATCAAGTGGAGTGTGGATTTTTGTAAATCGATATTCATGAGTAATAATTTAAGTGTGGATTTTTATGAGTAATAATTTAAGTATGAGCAATAAGTTATGACATGTCATAGTATAAATAGGAAGATAAGAATGGAAGAAAATACAGTTGATTTTTTTAAGCTCGAAAGGACTGTTTCTCTGCGCATTGTGCTGCTCGATCCTCGCAATAAATTGTTGCGTACAAGGATTTAGTCGCATAGAGTATAATCTCTTTTGCGATATAAACATAAACAATTAGCAACCATGGCGTTAGTGGATCAGAACGATCTTCGCCAGAAATCGCTGCGGCCTGGCCGTTTGGTTAGGTAAACAAACATTTTAATCATATATTTTTTCCTCTCACTCATATATTCTTTGCAAAGTGAGGTAGCGAGTGGCGAATCATTACATGGCGATCCTGCATATACGAATTTGGAGCTTGAATTAGAAGTAGATTTCGACTTGGAAGAATTCAACGCAATTTTCGAGAGGTGCTGCAAGCGCGCTGAGGAACATATTCCTAAACCAGTAGCGGAACAGAAACAGCCACCTTTACCATATATCCCGACGAAAATTGGCACTCCGGATTTCCGAGGACCAAAACCGTGTAGGATTGAGCCGTTTCTGAACAAGAAGAAACCAGAAATCGACATCCTGCAAACGATTCCCAAGAAGCGACGACGTAGGAGGTGGTCGTAGGTGAGTTACATAGAGTGATAAAACTAGCGGTCGGAGAGCAGAAAAAGGTACTGCAACAAAAACTTTTAGATCTCAAACCAGCGAGGAGATACTGGTCACAATGGGAAACAGCTGCTCCGTCAGCAGCAGTTTCATGGAACATTACCAACAATCAATAACAACAGCTGCAGATTTCTTCATTATAATATTAGTTTTTTATATATATCATAGACATAATAAGCAATATGTAGTCAAAAGGCTCAATAGGAATATTAATGTTTAAACAGTTTATATTTTTATGTAGTCTCTTTATATACCATGGTATAAAGAATATTCTATTTGATTTCCGCATATTTTTTTTTCTGTATTGATTTTATGGAGGAGCTAGAACTTTTAGTAGCAGAAAATGATAGGGCCTTGGCAAATTTGAAGAAAAGTGCAAAGAGTTTGTACACCTTTGAGACTCTTCAGACAAAATTGAAAGAATTGAAGGCCAGAAGAGAAAAGGTGAATAGAATACTAAAAAGTTGTAGTAAAACAGACTGCAAGGTTCTAGACTTGAAGTTAAGATTCAGGGCACAATCATCCGTTTGTAGTAATTGAGAAGGGAGTACTCATCCCGAAAATAAAGCATGAACGTGCGAAAGCTGAAAAATGTGTTGATGAAGTAAAAGCGTTCGAGTCCTGCTGCAAAGAAAGCAGCATACTTATGGTGATCACATGGCGAAAGGAAAATTCAGCCCTGACATCATGTTTGGAGAAGAGGTATCGGAACGAACAGTTTCAAAATGAATGCTAAGATATATACCTGGAGGAACGCGTGGAATTTCGACGTACCGGACTAACCAAAAAGAAAAGACAGGCACTTGCAGGAGAAAATAAGTAGCCGAATTATTGGGAAAAAGTTTTTTTTGGTATTAAGAGAAACAGTAGATATAATTTGTTTTGTAGCTTTGTATTTACCTTGAACATGTTGTTTAAAATCAAAACGACGAGGTATTGTTTCTGTTACTTTAAACGTGTGGATAAAGTCATATAAGATGTCGGGAGGTATCTCCTTTGGAGCAATTACGTTCAGAATTAGAACATCTTTGTTGGAAGTCTCTGCAATACGATGCATCCCTTGAAAGTCTTTTGCGTCCAAGTTCTTTTCTTCTGGTAGAACAATTACAATAAAACTTGCGTGATAGTAGCGGGTCCCAAGCTTGTAGAGCACTGAAATTAACTCATTAGTTTTCAAATGGTGTTATGAAAATTCGATCTTACGAAAATCACCGCCAAACTTGGCTCCATTCTTGATTACCCAACCTTTTGATTTGAGGTAAAAATACGCGGGTAATGTATATGCAAATTTTGCCTTAATTTTTGCAAACTTTTGATACGCCTGCCCTCGGCTGATTGAAACACCATCAAGATCGAATATGTCCACTACGTTTGATACAAACGCTAGAAAGAAGGCTTCCTCCAAATCGAGTACCAATATCTCTGCGTACGTCGTCGCAGTAAGCTTTGACCTGCTTTCAACACTAGACAGGGGGGAAACTGCGTGAATGAGAGCCCTTTCCAAATCCTCCGTTTTCATAGCGGCCACGAATGCTGTTCTCGCTAGCTCCAGTTACCTCAAGGGAAAATCCTGTGAATGGTAATACGTCTTCTTGACTTCGCCTTGGCTACAAACTGCTTTTTATGTTGAACATATGTGGATGCAAACAACCCGCTCCATTTACTAACGCTTTGACAATGCACTTGTGCAAAGTTGGCAAGTTTTGATCGTAGTCCATCAGCTGTCACGTGCGGGGAAAATGCTTAGGCTGCGTTCAGTGCATGCAAAAATCATGTTTTTTATGATTAAAACGAATGTTTTCCAAACTTATACAGAAAAATTGTTTTAAGTTGTTCAAAATGCAATTAGCGTTTATTAATGGATTTCTTTAACACCAACACTTTCTGAAATTCTTACCAATTTTCACTTATTTGAATTTTCCCACCCAACATTGGTACGCATGTGCAAAGTTGTGACACAGGGGAGTTCGCTTGGAATCGCGAAGAGCGAAAAAAGAAAAAAAAGATGGGGGACTGGCCCGAAGAAAGTGAAGTGATCGGTGCAAGTTAAAATCGTGTCACTTTAATGTTCGATTCCAAAACGAAATAAGACTTTGATTCGAACAAAACTTGAAAACCGGGAACAAAAATAAGATCAATTAAAGAGAGTTCGGTTTCGTTGCTCGTGTGTGACTTATCATATGTGGGAAATTTAAAAAGCGTAGCGGAATATATCGTACCATTCGTGTATTTTAAGTTGAGAAAAAAGGATTAGAAAACCTTGGCGCTTCGTTCCCGGTTGTACACAGCAACGAAAACTTATCGTTTTCTCCAATTTTCCTTCTTTTCGGTTTCCATCTATATTGCAAATGCAAAATTTCGCAACCAATGCAATCCACGTTGTTATCATTCATCTGAGTTGCCAGCCCTCAGAAATCTTATAGTCTACAGACTAATATTCGCAGAGACTTGCGCATCAAACTTCTTTTATGCAAGCAACGCTTTTGATAAAAGAAAAAATAAAATAATCATCGCAAACTGTTTGAATAAGTCGCACTAGCAATTGCGGAACGACAAACCCAAAGAAATTAATGTGTGTGCGTAAGCGTAATTGTGTACAACATCGAATGGGAAATTAGCGTCGGACCAAAGTGGGAAAGTCATTAAACTGGATGCTATAGTTAAAAGGGCTGCATCTCATCGGATACCCGGCTGTCATCTACTGTCAGAGCGCAAGTGGGATTGCATGGAGGATGCTGGAGTGCTACGCTGATCGCGTTGAATATAGATATGAAAAACGTTGAAGTTTTAGAAAATAAATCAAGATGTCAACTACGCCTGTAGCAAATTAACCGTAATTAAATCAATAAACTTTTAACCACCTGTGAATGAAATTTAAATTTAAATGTGTTTTACGTAAATGTATATTCGTGGATCATTTTATTAGAGCGAGATTTTTAAAATTTTTACGAAGTTGCAGGACCTGCCCACCTCGTCAACGAGCGCTCGTCGTCGGAAAAGGTTGGGTAAGTTTGTTTCATTCTTTACATTTCTTTTTATACATTTTATATTTGAATGTAATTTTTTTTTATCCTTCTTATAAATTTTTATACAGATTCTTTACATTTTTTTTGTATATTTTTATCTTTGAGCATAAATTTTTATATCCTACTTACAATTTTTATACATATTTGTTTTTACAATTTTTATACATTTTTTTTATGCGCTTAATTTTTTTTCTCAATTAATTAATTTAGATATTCTCGGATTTAAAATGTTGGTAAATAAATGATGAATTAAATTGAACCATAGGTCTTTCCCTTCCGTTCTATCTAACCAGGTATAGGACCCGGTACGGTGGCAGGCTCCCCCCTCAAAACATGAGCCAGCCACCGGGTACTTAATAATCCCATATAATCTTTCTGTTTCAGGAGACGTCATGGGTTGAGTGGCCCAAGCAGAGTGCCTTTTTATGGCATAGATTTATGCAATTCAATTGTATAATTCTATGACATAAATTGGTCACCGGGGTACTCCCATTCTGATGGGAAGGTTCATACAATTCAAGTTGTATGAGTTTTCCACTCAGAAGAGGAATACCTGGCCACTTCACATTTTAGAAGGGGAAATTTTGCTACAATTAAGCAAGCAGGGTTTTTCAGAAGACAACACCCAGGAAAACTGTATGACCGAAGATTTAGAAACCAGCCCACAAGTGGCACAAGAAAGTCTCACCATGGCCAAATTTAATTTGGAAACAGCCATGAAGATAATCCCTGTTTTCGATGGAAAACATAAGGAATTAGACCCATTTCTCAAAATTTTGGAAATTCTCTATATGACTTTGTCTGCAAATGCTAAAGTTAGCTTGATTGATTTCGTCACAAGTGTTAAGTTAGGTGCTACGGTTTGGTTAACTTTGGCCAACGTTTCTATAACTACATTTGAATCTCTCAAATCAGAGTTAATTTCGAAATTCAAGAATAACAAAACCGTCCCACAAATTCTCACAACACTGAGTAATACTACTCAGAAGAAATCTAGTGTTACCTCTTTCAAAGATAAGATTTTAAGTCTAGTAGATGAACTTAACCAGTTTGCAAGTACAAGAACTAGGAAGTCAAGTCACTCAGGCTGAGAGGAAGATTATCGGACAAATGAATGAAACCTACGCATTAACAGTCTTCAAGAATGGACTGAATGATCAATTAAGAAATGCTATATTTTCAGCAAGACCTAAAAGTTTTGCGGAAGCAGTGTCACTTGCACAAGAACTGGAAAACACAGAGACACAAGCTACGAACAGTATAATGCGTGTTAGTAATTATACAAACAAGAAAGGAAAGAGATATAATAACAACAATGATAGGAATACTGGTGATAATAAGAATTACAATAAGAATAATAGCAGTAACAATGGTTATAATAATAGAAATAACTATAATAACAATGATTATAATAATAGAAATAATTATAATAACGATGGTAACAATAGGGATAACGGTTTCCGTAATAATAACCAGGGCAATAATGAGTCTCGTAGGCGCAAAGGTCGGAGAAAGAGCAACTACAATAATAACAATGATAATACTTACAATGCAAGTAAGAGAAACGTACATGTTGTCACCGACCAGGGAAACGGCCAGGGTTCCGGAGAGGACACAGAAGCCCTCCCGGTATAAAAATTGGAAATACGGAGTGTAGGATATATAGGATAACCAATAATTGTACAAATTTTGTAAGAATCTATAATTATAACTCTGATAGGTACTTATTGTTTTAATTGACACGGGAGCTGACGTATCGATATGCAAAGAAAATATTTGCAAGGACTTAGAATATTATATAGAAAGTAAAAATAAGATTAGACTTACAGGAATAACTAAGGAAGTAACCACTTCATTGGGTACATCTTGCTTAGAATTGTTAATTGGTACCAATAAGGTAACAGAATCATTCCACATTGTAGAAAGTAATTTCCCGATAAGCACAGATGGTATTATCGGAAGAGACTTAATGGTCCATTATTTATGCAGAATAGATTATGAAACATTCACGATAACATTTAACGTGAATGAGGAGGAAGTTGTACTACCTATGGACACACGAAGGCAGGAATATTCACAAATGAGCATTTCAGCCAGATCCGAAATGATTATTCCGGTCAACGTAAAAATTGATGAGGATAGTATAGTACTAAACACTGAAATTGAGAAAGGTGTAATTGTAGCAAATACAATTATACCTGTAAAAGAGATACGACACATTAGGATTTTAAATACTACGGACGAAGACATTGTCACAAAACATTTCAATGTTGAAATCGAACCATTAAAGAATTATGACATCTTCAAAAAGGAAAACAAAGATACGACGGCAGTCGGTTGGAAAAACTGCTTAAGGTCATAAATAAAGATAGTTTGGACAAACCTGCGATGCGCAATTTGCTTGACATAATAGAAGAATATCAAGATGTATTTCATTTAGATGGAGAAAAACTTCTGACAAACAGTTTTTATAAACAGAGATTACAGACAGTACATAATAACCCAGTCTACATTAAGAGTTACAGATTACCTCAATCCCAAAACGAGGAAATCTTACAACAAGTTAGAGATCTAGAAACCAGTGATATTATCAAACCATCAACTAGCCCATACAATTCACCTTTATTGGTTGTACCTAAAAAAAGTACAGATGGGAAAGCTAAATGGCGACTGGTAGTAGATTTCAGAAAACTTAATGACAAAATAGTCAACGACAAGTTTCCTTTAACGAGATTGGAAGATGTTCTAGACAAGCTTGGAGGAGCAAAATATTTCTCTACGCTGGACATGACTAGCTCTTTTCATCAAATCGAGCTTGAAAAGGAGTCTAGACCGTTAACAGCATTCTCCACCAATGATGGGCACTATCAGTCCAAGAGATTACCATTTGGACTCAAGATTTCGTCGAACAGTTTTCAAAGAATGCTAGCTATAGCTCTCAGTGGCTTAAGCCACGAGGCATTCCTATATGTTGATGACATTATAGTATTCGGTTGTAGCATCAAACACCATAATGACAATCTTCGTAAGGTATTGCAAAGATTGCGTCGGTATAATTTGAAACTAAATCCTGAAAAATGCCAGTTCTTGAGATCAGAAGTGGTATACCTGGGTCATTTAATAACTAGCGAAGGAATCAAAACTGATCCAGCTAAGAACGATACGATACGATACGAGTTTTATCTCAAGGAGAAATTGGCCAAGACCTACCAATTTCTTATGCTAGCAAATCTCTGGCTAAGCACGACATCAACAAACCGACTATCGAAAAGGAGCTTCTAGCCATTCATTGGGGGATAAACTTTTTTAGACCCTATCTATATGGACGAAAATTTGTGGTTGTGACTGATCACAGACCGCTAATATCTTTGTTTTCCCATAAGAATCCTTCATCAAAGCTAACGAGAATTCGTGTCGATCTGTCTGACTACGATTTCACAATTGTATATAAGAAAGGTAGTATGAACACTAATGCGGATGCGCTATCAAGGATTGAGCTGAATTCTGATACTTTGAAAGCGATGATACCTCCAGAAACTTCTGAAAATGCGAAAAGAAAACTATTAGCAATAATGAGATGTATGGCAAATAAAACTAAAAAACAAGAAGTATTCAACAATGAGGGCACCCAAACACCGATAGAACCTGATCAACTCTATTGTTGGAACTGCACGAGTTTGTCTGACATTACTGGTGTTACAAAATTAAAATTTAACCTTCGCAGTGGAATTAAAAACAAAGAAGTTTATATTGTACGTACAAACGATAGTATAGAAGTACATTGTAGCGATATATCTG
Organism: Odontomyia ornata; assembly: GCA_963969285.1. Classification (NCBI taxonomy): domain Eukaryota; kingdom Metazoa; phylum Arthropoda; class Insecta; order Diptera; family Stratiomyidae; genus Odontomyia; species Odontomyia ornata. The sequence goes on along the minus strand of OZ017740.1, from coordinate 246,198,960 downwards.
ATGTGAAATCCGTTTCAATCAAAGAAAAGCTAACAATACATAATGGTACCAAACGTAACAAGAATGAGGAGACAAATAGTGATAATCCAAATCCGAAACTCGTTTCAATTTTGGAGAAACTATTGAAATTCGCGAATCAAGAAAACATCAATAAACTCTCACTATCTTGTGAAGACATTATTTTTAGGTCTATAGACAAAACAATATTCAAAAGAATATTTAATGTGTTGCAACAAGAAAAGCGTACGCAAAAGAAATTACGAATTATAATATAAAAACCGCCAACCAAGATAACAAATAAACTTGAACAAAAGAAGCTAATAGACGAGTACCATAACTCACCACATGGATGACACCTTGGAATTCGCAAAACATTATTAAAACTAAAACAACGATACTGTTGGAAGAATATGAACAGTATGGTTAAAACCCATATCAGTAATTGTGCAGAATGTCTTACTAACAAACAAGTAAGACATACAAAAGAAAAGATGGTTGAAACAGATACACCATCCACAAGCTTTGAGACTGTGCAAATAGGCACTGTAGGCCCATTAAGAATCTCAAATAACTACCGATACATCTTAACACTGCAATGTGAATTAACCAAATTTGTCGTTGCTTTCCCAATAGAGAATAAGGAGTCAAAAACTATAGCTGTAGGTCTAGTAGAAGAGTTCATATTAAAATTTGGACACTTTAAAATACTTAAATCTGATTTAGAAACGGAGTTTAGCAATAGACATGAAGGATATGTTCGAATTATTAAAAATAAGACAAATTTTTTCCACCCCATACCATCACCTTGGGTTCGATTGAAGGAAATCATCGGGTTCTGAACGAATACATTTAATCTTTCGCTGATGATCAACAATGGGATAAATGGGTTCCGTACTACACCTTCGCGTACAACACTACACCACATGTAGACACCAATTATACACCTTATGAATTGGTTTTCGGTAAACTTCCTTACCTTCCAAATGATTTAATTGAGCGTAATGAAAAGATTTACAATTTGGATGATTATGCTAATGACCTTAAAGTTAAAAATGTCGATAACAAAAGCTAGAAACATAATAGAAAATATGAAGGCAAAAAGAGTTAAAGAGCAAGGTCGTACAAAGATCTCGTGGAGATCTAGTGTTGGTCAAGAATGAAAACAGGAAAAAACACCAACCCCTTACAAAGGCCCATACAAGATAATAAATATTGAAAACAGTAATGCTTTGATTGATATAAATGGACTCCAAAAATCAATACACAAAAACAGAATAAAACCATATAATGTAATTAGACAATAGATAATAACTATAGGAACATTAAAATAATCTCACTATTAATAATGTTAGTAATATGATATGAACAGATTAATATTTCTACACTATAAACATATTATTTTTTTTTTAGATTCGTATTAATATATCTATATTATAAATGTCGATATTTCAACACTTATCTAGAGATTAGGGTGTAATGTGTAGCTAGATCATTTTGAATTCAAGTTCATTTCTTGAACTTGAGTTCAAATCGTAAATAAACGCAAATTATACTTACTTGAAATTGAATACGAGTTCTTTCATACTTACCTCTTATCGTTCCTCACACAATATGTAATATGACCCCTGCATTTGGTTCTTCATTCACAAACTGTGGTCGCGCGTAGAACAATATGCACTTGTTGATGTTTTGTTTTCATGCAATCTGATCTACGATTTCTCGTGTCGTGATGATGCATGTATGAGGGCAATGTTTGAAGAGTTGTCCATATGGTAAATGTATACATAAATGACCAATCGTAAATTGGGTCAAATGTTTTCGATTTGATGAGGTGTGAGAAATGAGTATGAGGGCAAAGTTGCATGACATTTTCTTAGGGTAGAATTTATTGACTATCAATTGGAGTGTGGATTTTTGTAAATCGATATTCATGAGTAATAATTTAAGTGTGGATTTTTATGAGTAATAATTTAAGTATGAGCAATAAGTTATGACATGTCATAGTATAAATAGGAAGATAAGAATGGAAGAAAATACAGTTGATTTTTTTAGCTCGAAAGGACTGTTGCCCTGCGCATTGCGCTGCTCGATCCTCGCAATAAATTGTTGCGTACAAGGATTTAGTCGCATAGAGTATAATCTCTTTTGCGATATTGTAATGATTTTTCTACCTTCAGCTCGAACGCGGAACCGACCTCTCATCGGTTCTAGACGTTAAGTCTGAGTAGTGCCAACGGATGGTACCAACAGGTCAACCAATCCGTGCACCGTAATCCATTCACGCGGTGACTGCTTGTCGGCCAGCTAGTTCGGAGAGGATTTCGGTCGCGGGTCTCCGAATGGATTACGCTCAATCACAATATTTCAGTCACCTGAACTTGCCCGTTTTTCAAACGCGTCAACAAATACTCATCCAGAACGAGAAACCTACATTACGTTAGTTCTGGATGTGATCTATCCACAGATCTCAAATCAAAAACGCTACAAAATCCCATAGGCGCGTTACCGATTCACCGACGCGGTACCGAAAAATATACTACTCGAACTTAAACGACGGAAACTACTCTAATGAAATGACGAAACAATCAAAGGTACCGCGTACCGCGCGCGACGCGAAACCGACTTCAGCGGATTTGCAGAAACCCTACCCTCGCGACGGCATACTTACCCTACATTCTCTGTTCCCCCTGAAAAAAGAAGACCCACTGAAAAGGAAAGTCGTGGGTTAACTTTTAGCAATTCATGTTGTATTCTATTCTATCATATACTTTAGAAATTTTGTTTTTTTTTTGTTTTCTTACCACTACCTTACAATTTATGTATCTTCCTTTGTCTTTGTATGTACAATTCAAAATCCTTCTTAATTTACATGCATTATAATAATATATTTTAAAGGTTAGTTTTTCTATAAAACTTGCAATTATGGCCTTTCTTTTCCGAGATTTCCAGTATTTGATCCGTGCCGTTCACAATTTTTCTCAATTATTTTCATTCTTCATTAATATTTTCATGAATTTTTCAGTGAATTGAATTTTGTAATTTTAACATATCAAAGAAATTATGGAATTATTTATGTATTTCAACAGTCGGCTCGAGATTATGTTTCTTTCTAAACCACGCCGCTTACTTTCAGTATTTTGTTTATTGTTGGACTTTTCTTGCTTGTTTGTAACAAAATGATACTAGAAAATACAAACTATTATTTTATTATTTTCTTTTTTATTTGTGTGTGGCTGGTCGTATTGTAAGTACACTATTGTATTTATTGTTGTTCTTCGGCTTATTGCTTCAATAAAAATCAGAAAAGCATTTCGTAAATATATTGCAAACATTTCGGCTCTATGGAAACTAAAGCTGTTTGTATACTATAGTATGTATAGGTTGAGTGAAGGGTAGTAACAAGTCACAAAATTCAAAAACTATTAGCCCCATTTTGTACGATTATAGTTCTTATGATATTTAGTTCTATTAATATTCTTTCATTGTCTTCTTACTGTTAATTCTAATGCTAATTGTTGTGTTGTTTTTTTGAAAACAATTCAATGTTCAGTAAGCGTTCCAATCGTAATCAATCGAACCATCAGGTCTTTTAGGATTTTTAGGTTTTAATAGTTTTAACTTAGATTTTATGTCTTTAGTTTGTTTGAAAAAAAAAAAAAATATTGCATTTATCTCATATGTTTCAATTAACAAAAATATTAAGTTTATACCGTATTCTCTTTTGTTAAAATTTTCACAATATTATCGCAACTCTACCGTTTATTTCGTTTGTATGAGGTTTTGCGCTCAGAATCCTTTTTATTTAGTTTTTTGTTTTTCGTTTGTTTTAAAACATGTTTTTGTAAATATATATTATTAGTACTATTGTTTTTTGTTTCATGGGTTGAATGTTTAGTGTATGTTTAACATATTTGTTCACCTTGGCTTTTATTTTTTCAGTTATATACTTTGTTTGATTGTGTGTGTTAGGGGAACAGGCAAATGGCTTTGTAGTGTAAATGATCAGTTAATCTTGATAAATTGTTTATAAATCGGTCTGTTGTCAATATATAAAATATCCCTTTCCTATTTTATTATTAATTAATTAATTAATTATTGTTATCTATTGCATATCTTGTCTATGGCTTGCTAAGTTAGTTTGTTAGACGCAGTAAACAGAAAATTGTTTCTTTTTTTATAATCAAAATGGCCAAGCGTTGTTACGCAAATATATTTTTTCTTCATACTGTTGTGTTAAACTGGATATTTGGGTTTACTTTAATTGCTCCATCAATTTTCCTCATTCGCCTGATAAAATCTCCGTAGTTTTGGTAAACCTACACCTTCTTGAAAATATGTGGAATAGAGCCAAGCTGAGTTTCGTCAGGATGCTAAGACAACTTTCAACCCGACCAGCGTCGTGGCAGGTAGACAACGCTCTAAGGCTAGTCTAACAGCAAAATGCTTACATTCCTTTGGTTAAGTGGTAGGTCAACAAACCATCTAGTACTCATAGTTGTCAGAAGCGAACCCTCCAAATAAATAAATAAACGGGGCATATCCTCTATTCAGTATTCAGTAACATGAAGAAGGACCTTGAAAATGGAGTGTGATATGCTGTTGTATTTCATAAAAAAAAATATCTATGAAAGTGGAAGGAGCGTTAATGGTGCTGACTTGATTGATATCACTGTTCTCTGACTATTCCTTATAAGACCATTATGATTCTGTCAAGTCGTTGGTGAGTTCATTCTACTAACAGAGATCTACTTTTGACTTGCACTAAGTCTTCCATTTGTTTTGTCTTCTTTTCAACTTGATACTTCTTTTGTGATCTATTAATCAACGACTGTTCGCGGTTTTACATCTTTTCTATATAACCAGCTGATGAATGTAGTCTAAAATGGTGCTACTGCCGATATTTCATCATATCACTTGCTTTCCGTTAATAGGTACCTAACACCAAAGAATATTGAACACATAGTCGACTATTATGATTTTGAGTTGTACGTGCCTAGCTCTGTGCACACTATATTAGTATAAATGCTTATAACTACTTCTATACGATTACTACCAAATCGTAAATTTGAGGGCGTCCAAAGAAGCGTCATCGGTAAAGTTGGGAGGTATCGTTTTGTACCTTACATTACCGAACATACTTAACATCCAAAGCGTTTCAGTTTACATACTATATGTATATATGTTTCTAATGTGTGAATGTCACTTAAAACTATTACTATATATTACAGCAATGATATCAATTTCGTTAGTGGACATCCGTCACATTGGCTCCTGTTCAAAGTATTCGTGTTTGAGACACATCAAGGCAGAAGGGCGAGATCGAGGCTCAAATGCTAACATTTTGCTCAATAAGTCGTTAGAATATTCGCATAATTGTCGACATAAATCGAATGGTTGCTTTGGCATCCGGTGAGGAAAGTTTTCGCGAGCTAGATATTCATCAATTTTATCGAAGACTGCACTCTGTACTGCGGATTGCAAGCGATATGCCAATTGATCAATCTGAACAAGGTAGCAAGCGTTACTTCGAATTTCCGCATTAAGAAGCGTCAAATCATTTTGGTGTTGAATTATTCTCCTACTGGATTCATTAAGAGAAATTGTTCTTTTTTTTTTTTCTAAGTTTTCTTAACTAAACTAACCTCTTTCCTAATTTGCCTGTTGCTCCTTTCCGACCTTGACAGAGCTTCATGCTCCAGCCTGAGGCAATGCTCCGGTGAATGTCACTGCCTCACGAATAACGTTTTCCCAAAAACACTTTAAGCACACCACGCGTTTCTTCACAGATTAAACAGGGAATACGCTTCACTCCACCACGTCGCTTCAAACGACGTATAGCTGGTTTTGTAATACCTTCGATATTCTCACGAAGAACTTTTCGATGACGTTTCGCGCCTCCATGTGCTGTCAAGATTTCCGGTTGTCACCTCGGACAAAACATATGTGCGTGGAATGGCACTTCATATGGCGGAAATGTGCTTCTTCAGATGTCGCCAGTGGCATAGTTTTCTCGATGGCCACGGTGGAGGGGCATTTCCAGATGGCTATGTCTCGAAATGTGCCGGGGTTGGATTAATTCTATATTCCGAATAGTTATATCCACGGATCTAAATATTTGGACAGAAAAAAAAATATTTTCTGCACAACGATATCCGCACAACAGATGAAGTCCGCTGGCACTTCGAGGACATATCCATCTGGCAGGTTACAAGGGTTCGGGATCGGAATCACTTCGATACCTGGGCGTAGTCGTCACATTACACATTCCCCCCCCCAAAATCGAAGTAATTACGATCCCGTCTCCTTTGTAAAAGGTCTTGGTTAGGGACGTGGCGGGTCGAAGATCCGTTTCGAAGGATAGGCTACAACCCTGTTCGTGAAGACTCGACAGTGACTATATAGTAGGAAGTCAGGTGTTATTCGGAGGCCTTCGTCTAGGCAGAGATTTGGGATAAGCCAAGGTTTCTCGTGGGAATTAGTTGCACTTCATCGTCTAAGGTCTTTTGCGTGGTAAATTCCCAGGGTCTTACCAGTCATGTCCGCGATGAGGTACCGGGTGGGGCTTATGACTTGTATGACTCGACACTTCACGAATTTCTTGTCTAGTTTGGCATTGTAATGGCGGGTGGCATCGCTCTGTCGGAAGTTTCGACGATATATTTCGTCGCCGGCCTTAAAGCCAGAAGGATGAGATCGCAAGTTGTACCGCTCCTCTCCCATCCGTCTACTGTCTTCAATCTTCTCCCGCAGTTGATCTCGCAGAAGTTGGAGCTTTTCGTGCGGTTCTAGAACCACGATTGGGTCCTCTAGCGATTTCAGCTGCCGCAATAGCCGGTAAGCGCTCCCATGACCGATCATGTACTGGCCGAACACTGCAAAATACGGCGAAATGCCGGTCGTGGCGTGGTACGACGAGCGCAGCGCACTAGTGATGGCGGACAATTTGCGATCCCAGTCCCTCTGATTCGGGTGGACATAGGCGCGAATGGCCGCTATGAGCGTACGATTCAGTCGTTCGGATGCGTTGGCTTGTGGTGAATAGACGGCAGTTCGTTGGTGGATGATGCCGTATTTGGACATTAGGTCTCGGAACTTGCTGGAGGTGAACTGGACCCCATTGTCGGAGACAAGTTTCTCCGGAACTCCAAACATGTGAAAGACTCGGTTCTCCAAAAAGCTGATTATAGGTCCAGTGTGCATGTTACGTAGTGGTTCTATGATAGGGAATTTGGAGAGCTGGTCCAGGACCACGACAGCTCCCGTGTGACCAGAAGCAGATCGAGGGTAAGGACCGATAAGATCAATGTACAAGCGCTGGAACACGCGTTCGGGGACCTCAACCTTACCCATGGGTGGTCGAAGAATGGTGTTGGGCGCTTTAGTGCACTTGCATAGCTCACAGGAGGCTACGTACGCTTTTATCTGTTGTGCCATCTTAGGCCAAAAGAAACAGGTTTTCAACCGCCTAAGTGTACGACCGTATCCGCCGTGCGCACTTGATGGGTGGTCATGAGCCCGCCTGATAAGATCAGTGGTTAATTCTTCGGGCACCCACAACTTCCACTGTTCTTCTTCTTGTATGGGGTCTCCGGATGCGTGTCCCATCCGTTTGTAAATGAATCCATCCGTCAACCGCAGTTCAGGAAGCTGGGACAGTTGATTCTGGATAGTGTGAATCAGTTGGGTGTAGCTGGCTGACTTGAAGGCAGGATGGTCCAAATCGATCAATTGGGGGCTGTCGTCCTCTTGGACCAACTCGGCTCCTTCAGGGGCGAACATTCTGGATAGGGTGTCGGGGACTACATGCTGGCTTCCTTTTCGGTGGCGAATTGTGAAGTCAAATGCCTGGAGTTTCAGTGCCCACCTGGCCAATCTGCCGTTGAGATCAGTCTGGCTCATTAGCCATTTCAGAGAAGCGTGATCCGTAACGATTTCAAAGGTGTGTCCCTCCACATAGGCTCGGAAGCGTTTCACTGCCAACACCGCGGCTAAACATTCTTGCTCGGAGACCGTGTAATTTCGCTGGGCTGGGTTCAGCTTGTGAGACATGAAGGCTATAGGTCTCTCCTCGCCGTCTTGTGCAACCTGGACTAAGACTGCTCCCACCCCATGTTGACTCGCGTCACAATGGATTGAGAACGGTTTGTCAAAGTCCGGGCTGTGCAGTACGGGGGCCGTAGTCAGACTCTTCTTTAGCTCTTCAAAGGCTCGCAAGCTGGGCTCTTCCCAGACGAATTTACGTCCCTTACGCAGCATGTCGGTCAAAGGAGTGGTAATGGTGGCATAGTCACGTACAAAACGCTGGTACCATCCGCATAAGCCTAAGAATCGGCGTAACTGTTTGGTGGTCTTGGGTAATGGAAAAACGTCAATCGCTTGAGTCTTTTCCGGATCGGTCTTGATATGCCCATGCCCAATGATGTGACCTAAATACTTCACCTCCGTCATCACGAACTGGCTCTTCCTTATGTTGATGGTTAATCTTGCCCTCCGGATGTGTAGAGCCACCTCCTGAAGCAGGTCGATGTGTTCGTCAAAGGTCTCGGTTATAAGCAGCAGATCGTCCAAGTAAACGAAAACTTGGTGCCGCAAATGAGGTGGTATCACCTTATCCATAAGGCGCGTCATTGTTTGGGGGGCATTACACAATCCGAATGGCATGGTCACGAATTGATATAAGGGCCGGCCTGGGACTGTGAAGGCTGTTTTCTCCTTTGAACCGGGGTCTAAAGGAATTTGCCAGAAGGCGTCCTTGAGGTCTAAGCTCGTGATGAAATGGGCTTTAGGCAATCGACTCAAAATGCCTTCGATCAACGGTAGAGGATATGCGTCCTTGACTGTGACGGCGTTCAAGCGTCTGGCATCTAAGCATAACCGGACCTTGTTCGGCTTGACAACTAAGGTGACTGGGGAAGCCCACGCGCTCTGTGATTCTTCGATTACGCCTAATGATAGCATTCGATCCACTTCGGCATATAACGATTTTTCCTTCGCCGGAGATATGGCGAAATGTCTCTGTTTTATGGGTTTAGCGTCCCCCACATCTATAGTGTGGAACACCAGGGCAGTCCGCCCGAGACCTTCTTTCTCGTGCGATGGAAAAGCCGATATAGCCGAGTCGAGACGCAGTTGCTGAGTTACATCCAGTGTATGCCGTAGTAAGTTAGTGGGTTGAGATTGGTCAGGAACGGTGGTGACGGACTCCAGGGTCGAACTGGAAAATAGTGCCGGGGCCAAGTTAAATTTTCGAACGAAATCCACTCCTAAATAAAGATTCTGGGTTAACTGAGGTATGATGAAAAATTCCATAGGTTTAGTTACCCCTTTAAAGGTGACATCCGTCATAATTTTTCCCACTACAGAGTGACGAGTTCCGTCCGCCGTGCTTAACCAAGAGGTGAAATGACGGATTTGGTCCGCGTGCTTGGCCAGTACCTCCCCTGCAAACTCGGCAGAGATGCAATTCACACTGGCTCCCGTATCGACTAAGCCTGATACTCGTTTTTGCAGGAGGTGTACTGACGCATATGGCCGAACATCATCCCTCAATAATTCGTCTAAGTATATGTCCTTCAACCTTTTTCTCGACTGCCTGACTTTTCTCCAGAAGCTCCGCATCCGACGCGTGGCTCGCTTGCTTCGCGGTGGGACATTTGTGACCAACTCCTCATGGAAGATGCGCTGTCGAGTAGCCAAGTAATTCCGCAGCCTGACATGAAAAGGTTTTACATGCCAAGGAACTTTCGCCTCGCTATCATTCCCTTGCGCGTTGGCATCGGCGAAGGACGGCGTCGGTTGTGGAACTTCGGGAGAACTGTGTTTAGCGGTGCGAGTCAGCAGAGTTGGAGTCATGATGGGAGCTGGGTCATAGCTGGTGATGGGGTCTGGATTGGTTCGTCCGGGGTCTAGGAGTGCCGACGGGTGGTCGCGGCACTCGGTGGCAAGTTTTTTCGCCCTTTGCAATTTGCACAGTCAGGTGCGTATGTGTCGGCCTTCCCGCATCGGTAGCAGAAAAGCGTTGGCTCCGCTGGACATGCGTAGAACCGATGTCCCGGTTGTCGGCAGTTCCAACATACCGTCGGGCTTGTAATTGCTTCAAGGGAGGGTCGATCAATCAATGCTGGGTCCTCAAGCTCCGGTGGTGCTCCGCTCCTCGGTACTGGTACTGGATCAGCAAGCAGGTGGTCTGCTGCCATCAACTCCGCGGTGTGATGATTTCGGGGATTTGGTCCCGTTATGCGAGGTTGTGGGCGGAAGGTACCTCGTCGCTCATCCAAGTGTTCTTGTCTACGCGCATGGAGGCGCAATCCCTGTATGGTGTTGATGGGAAAATGTAGCAGGCTGTTCTGGAGATCCCAGCGCATGTTCTCCCTGATAATTTCTACTAATTCGTCCTCGGGCATGGTATTTCGCAGGCGAGTGCTCAATCTCACTATACTGGTGTAGTACTGGTCGAACGGTTCGTGAGCGCCTTGTTTCCGTTTCTTTATTTGCTCTCTTAGCTCTCTCTCAGTGAAGCCATCCTCAAATCGATTGCGGAAGGCTGCACTGAAAGAGTGCCAAGTGGGACGTGGCGTTGACTCTTTAAAGCTCCAGTACCAGTCGGCAGCGTCGCCGCTGAACAAAAGATGTGCATGCCGGAGGAAGGCCGAGGAATCCCCTCCCAGGGTGCTGGATATCAACGCCTGAATCCGGAAAAGGAACCGGTCCGCCGATATCATATCGTTGAACCCTGTAAAGTTCAGGCGCCAACTCTCCATTATACGAGGCGTCGGGTCTCGGAAAAGTGTCAATGCGTTCCCGGGGGGAATCACATCCTCTACTGACCTGTTGTACTGAACTGCCTCGGGGGCTGGAGGTACCAACGGAGGTCCGGTACTGTGTCGCGGTCTGTATTCGGGAGCTCTGGGATCCATTCCCGAGTTCCTTGGAGGTGGGACCCATTGCTCGGATTGTCGGGAGTGGGGCATCGCCACACTGGGATTTGGCTCCCAGCCAAGCGGAGTTCTCACGCGGCTGGGTGGTTGGCTCAACGGGAGATTCTGGATCTTTCCCTCCAGGTTGCCAATCCTCTCCGACATATCCCTCATCAACGCCACGAGGGTGTCAATGGAGTGGGCGGAAGGCATGGTTGTCACCTCGGACACGACACTTGCAGCCGGAACTTCACCGCCTACTGCTCCTTGCAGGTCTAAGAGTGGGTGTGACGGTTCGGCTTCTGGAGCTCCTTTCGCCACTGCTCCACGCGTTGGTAGGGGCGTTCCGAGGGGGACGTCTAGGGCGGTCCGCTCTATGGGTCGCCGGCATAAGGGACACAGTTCTGACGTGAGGAGGAGCTGTTGTACACAGGCACGATGGAATAAATGTCCACAATCCAATCGCACGCTGTGTACGCCCTCCACTACGTCTTCGAAACAGATCCCGCAGTTAGCTGGTTGGACCGTTTTGGATCTGGTCCAACGCTTGTCTGGGGTCCGCTTCGTTGCCATTTTGTGTGTGTTACTTGTGGTGCTAAAATAAAATAAAAAAATATATAGAATGTACTTAGTCCTAATATAAACTTGTCGCTAAATTAGTGGCCGTTAGTGGCGAGCTAGATATAATACGAGAAAAAAAAATTTTGGTTGATACACTTTCCTTTTCAGTGGTCGACTCCTCCAACGGGAAAAGAGAGTGCGTGGTAATCTGCCGAAGAAAGGGTGCTTCGGTCGATTTACGAAAATTACCCCATAACCCACATACATTACAAAAACCGTTTCTAATCTACGTTAAATGACTCGACGAGACAAGTGGTAGAGCTACCGTAACGACTTTGTACGCGGTCAAAGTTCCCGACGCGTAGAAGCATTCCGGGCTTCGCGACTCCAGCATACGCCACCGAACGTTGAACCGATACCACTCGTCTAACACGCATAAGAAATAGTTAGAATCCTTCCGCGACATAAAGGCAAGGTAGCCTTCTATTTTCTTGAGAGTCCATGCTGATAGGTAAACCCATCAGACTGGCAGTTCCATCAAGAAAATAGAAGGTCCTTACAGGGGTTACCCTGGGACAACACATCGGAAGGATTCTGTCGCGAAAGCAAAATCAAACAAAGGAGAGCGGAAGCTACAACTCACGTGAAGCGACCTCTAATGTGTATCACACAATTCCACTGCTCCTGATAGTGGGACTCGAGTACCAAAGTACCTTACATCCTCCGTAAAGGACCAACTCGTCAGAAGACGCGAAGTTCTTTCCCCCTTAGGATGTTTTTGGCCCCACGTTGGGCGCCATTTGTAATGAATTTTCTACCTTCAGCTCGAACGCGGAACCGACCTCTCATCGGTTCTAGACGTTAAGTCTGAGTAGTGCCAACGGATGGTACCAACAGGTCAACCAATCCGTGCACCGTAATCCATTCACGCGGTGACTGCTTGTCGGCCAGCTAGTTCGGAGAGGATTTCGGTCGCGGGTCTCCGAATGGATTACGCTCAATCACAATATTTCAGTCACCTGAACTTGCCCGTTTTTCAAACGCGTCAACAAATACTCATCCAGAACGAGAAACCTACATTACGTTAGTTCTGGATGTGATCTATCCACAGATCTCAAATCAAAAACGCTACAAAATCCCATAGGCGCGTTACCGATTCACCGACGCGGTACCGAAAAATATACTACTCGAACTTAAACGACGGAAACTACTCTAATGAAATGACGAAACAATCAAAGGTACCGCGTACCGCGCGCGACGCGAAACCGACTTCAGCGGATTTGCAGAAACCCTACCCTCGCGACGGCATACTTACCCTACATTCTCTGTTCCCCCTGAAAAAAGAAGACCCACTGAAAAGGAAAGTCGTGGGTTAACTTTTAGCAATTCATGTTGTATTCTATTCTATCATATACTTTAGAAATTTTGTTTTTTTTTTGTTTTCTTACCACTACCTTACAATTTATGTATCTTCCTTTGTCTTTGTATGTACAATTCAAAATCCTTCTTAATTTACATGCATTATAATAATATATTTTAAAGGTTAGTTTTTCTATAAAACTTGCAATTATGGCCTTTCTTTTCCGAGATTTCCAGTATTTGATCCGTGCCGTTCACAATTTTTCTCAATTATTTTCATTCTTCATTAATATTTTCATGAATTTTTCAGTGAATTGAATTTTGTAATTTTAACATATCAAAGAAATTATGGAATTATTTATGTATTTCAACAGTCGGCTCGAGATTATGTTTCTTTCTAAACCACGCCGCTTACTTTCAGTATTTTGTTTATTGTTGGACTTTTCTTGCTTGTTTGTAACAAAATGATACTAGAAAATACAAACTATTATTTTATTATTTTCTTTTTTATTTGTGTGTGGCTGGTCGTATTGTAAGTACACTATTGTATTTATTGTTGTTCTTCGGCTTATTGCTTCAATAAAAATCAGAAAAGCATTTCGTAAATATATTGCAAACATTTCGGCTCTATGGAAACTAAAGCTGTTTGTATACTATAGTATGTATAGGTTGAGTGAAGGGTAGTAACAAGTCACAAAATTCAAAAACTATTAGCCCCATTTTGTACGATTATAGTTCTTATGATATTTAGTTCTATTAATATTCTTTCATTGTCTTCTTACTGTTAATTCTAATGCTAATTGTTGTGTTGTTTTTTTGAAAACAATTCAATGTTCAGTAAGCGTTCCAATCGTAATCAATCGAACCATCAGGTCTTTTAGGATTTTTAGGTTTTAATAGTTTTAACTTAGATTTTATGTCTTTAGTTTGTTTGAAAAAAAAAAAAAATATTGCATTTATCTCATATGTTTCAATTAACAAAAATATTAAGTTTATACCGTATTCTCTTTTGTTAAAATTTTCACAATATTATCGCAACTCTACCGTTTATTTCGTTTGTATGAGGTTTTGCGCTCAGAATCCTTTTTATTTAGTTTTTTGTTTTTCGTTTGTTTTAAAACATGTTTTTGTAAATATATATTATTAGTACTATTGTTTTTTTGTTTCATGGGTTGAATGTTTAGTGTATGTTTAACATATTTGTTCACCTTGGCTTTTATTTTTTCAGTTATATACTTTGTTTGATTGTGTGTGTTAGGGGAACAGGCAAATGGCTTTGTAGTGTAAATGATCAGTTAATCTTGATAAATTGTTTATAAATCGGTCTGTTGTCAATATATAAAATATCCCTTTCCTATTTTATTATTAATTAATTAATTAATTATTGTTATCTATTGCATATCTTGTCTATGGCTTGCTAAGTTAGTTTGTTAGACGCAGTAAACAGAAAATTGTTTCTTTTTTTATAATCAAAATGGCCAAGCGTTGTTACGCAAATATATTTTTTCTTCATACTGTTGTGTTAAACTGGATATTTGGGTTTACTTTAATTGCTCCATCAATTTTCCTCATTCGCCTGATAAAATCTCCGTAGTTTTGGTAAACCTACACCTTCTTGAAAATATGTGGAATAGAGCCAAGCTGAGTTTCGTCAGGATGCTAAGACAACTTTCAACCCGACCAGCGTCGTGGCAGGTAGACAACGCTCTAAGGCTAGTCTAACAGCAAAATGCTTACATTCCTTTGGTTAAGTGGTAGGTCAACAAACCATCTAGTACTCATAGTTGTCAGAAGCGAACCCTCCAAATAAATAAATAAACGGGGCATATCCTCTATTCAGTATTCAGTAACATGAAGAAGGACCTTGAAAATGGAGTGTGATATGCTGTTGTATTTCATAAAAAAAAATATCTATGAAAGTGGAAGGAGCGTTAATGGTGCTGACTTGATTGATATCACTGTTCTCTGACTATTCCTTATAAGACCATTATGATTCTGTCAAGTCGTTGGTGAGTTCATTCTACTAACAGAGATCTACTTTTGACTTGCACTAAGTCTTCCATTTGTTTTGTCTTCTTTTCAACTTGATACTTCTTTTGTGATCTATTAATCAACGACTGTTCGCGGTTTTACATCTTTTCTATATAACCAGCTGATGAATGTAGTCTAAAATGGTGCTACTGCCGATATTTCATCATATCACTTGCTTTCCGTTAATAGGTACCTAACACCAAAGAATATTGAACACATAGTCGACTATTATGATTTTGAGTTGTACGTGCCTAGCTCTGTGCACACTATATTAGTATAAATGCTTATAACTACTTCTATACGATTACTACCAAATCGTAAATTTGAGGGCGTCCAAAGAAGCGTCATCGGTAAAGTTGGGAGGTATCGTTTTGTACCTTACATTACCGAACATACTTAACATCCAAAGCGTTTCAGTTTACATACTATATGTATATATGTTTCTAATGTGTGAATGTCACTTAAAACTATTACTATATATTACAGCAATGATATCAATTTCGTTAGTGGACATCCGTCACATTGGCTCCTGTTCAAAGTATTCGTGTTTGAGACACATCAAGGCAGAAGGGCGAGATCGAGGCTCAAATGCTAACATTTTGCTCAATAAGTCGTTAGAATATTCGCATAATTGTCGACATAAATCGAATGGTTGCTTTGGCATCCGGTGAGGAAAGTTTTCGCGAGCTAGATATTCATCAATTTTATCGAAGACTGCACTCTGTACTGCGGATTGCAAGCGATATGCCAATTGATCAATCTGAACAAGGTAGCAAGCGTTACTTCGAATTTCCGCATTAAGAAGCGTCAAATCATTTTGGTGTTGAATTATTCTCCTACTGGATTCATTAAGAGAAATTGTTCTTTTTTTTTTTTCTAAGTTTTCTTAACTAAACTAACCTCTTTCCTAATTTGCCTGTTGCTCCTTTCCGACCTTGACAGAGCTTCATGCTCCAGCCTGAGGCAATGCTCCGGTGAATGTCACTGCCTCACGAATAACGTTTTCCCAAAAACACTTTAAGCACACCACGCGTTTCTTCACAGATTAAACAGGGAATACGCTTCACTCCACCACGTCGCTTCAAACGACGTATAGCTGGTTTTGTAATACCTTCGATATTCTCACGAAGAACTTTTCGATGACGTTTCGCGCCTCCATGTGCTGTCAAGATTTCCGGTTGTCACCTCGGACAAAACATATGTGCGTGGAATGGCACTTCATATGGCGGAAATGTGCTTCTTCAGATGTCGCCAGTGGCATAGTTTTCTCGATGGCCACGGTGGAGGGGCATTTCCAGATGGCTATGTCTCGAAATGTGCCGGGGTTGGATTAATTCTATATTCCGAATAGTTATATCCACGGATCTAAATATTTGGACAGAAAAAAAAATATTTTCTGCACAACGATATCCGCACAACAGATGAAGTCCGCTGGCACTTCGAGGACATATCCATCTGGCAGGTTACAAGGGTTCGGGATCGGAATCACTTCGATACCTGGGCGTAGTCGTCACATTACAATATAAACTTAAACAATTAGCAACCATGGCGTTAGTGGATCAGAACGATCTTCGCCAGAAATCGCTGCGGCCTGGACGTTTGGTTAGGTAAACAAACATTTTAATCATATATTTTTTCCTCTCACTCATATATTCTTTGCAAAGTGAGGTAGCGAATCATTACACTTGAATCCCGTGGATTAAGACGTGCACAATGCAATCTTTAAATTCACTTAATGTGTTTAATAACAATTTATTACAAAGATCTAAATATATCACAGTTCGTTAAATGAAACTAAACTTGTCTGCTTTGCGACCAAAAGCCAAAGAGAGCAGCTGATGAAAAGTCTTCTTGTTGCTAGCTGCCTGGTTGCCAGATGTGTAAAGTCAAACTTTCTCGAGATGATGTCAGCGCCACTTAGTGGTGGAAATAGTTTTTATGATCGCCACAGTACCCCCTTTCAAGAATTGACGTCAAGTTGATGTTTGCTTTGATGTGCGACTTTACGTTCTGAGGGGAGTGTCATTATGTTGCTCTTTGTAATTTTTTTATAGTATACGTTCGGTTGAGACGGTCGCTTCTTGTCCCTTTATCTTGATAATGAAGACGTGATCATGGATTCGTTTGACCAACTCGTGCGGTCCTGAGTAGGGTTCCTCCAACAGCTGTTTGACTGCATCGACTCACAGGAAGACATGAGTGCAAGTGTAGAGATCCTCGTATTGAAAAAGGCTTCTTTTTATGTGGTGAGTTGTTGGTGTCGGTCGAAGGAGTCGGTGCCATCGCTCAATCACACCATTGGATGCAGGACGATAGGGTGTTGTTCTAATTCGTTTCGTTTGCTCGAAAAAGTACGCTCTTAAATTGAGCGCCTCAGTCAGTTGTCAACGTTTTGGAAGTTCCAAAACGCGCAACCCAGGTGTTGTAAAAAGTGTTGACGACTGTGTCCGCAGTCATGTCTTGCATGGGGACTGCTTCTGGCCACCGTGAAAACCTGTCTACCACGGTAAGACAGTATCGATACCCGCTCACCAATGGCAGAATGACGATATCGATATGTACATGATCGAATCTTTCGTTCGATACGTTTATTGAGATGGGCTGGTTCCTGTTGTATCGTTGGATTTTCGAGTGTTGACAGGAGATGCAGTTGCGGGTCCATCGTATCCTGTCCTTCTGAATGGTGGGCCATACGTACTTTTGGCGCAGCTGGTGAAGGGTGACCTTGCCGCCCGGGTGAGCGAGTCCATGAACTGAAGCAAAAGCCTGTTGACGAAGTTCCAGTGGGACGTAAGGACGAATGTGTCCCGTTGAAGTCTCGCAGTAAACTGTTGCAGTAACGATTGACAGCTTTTGTAGTTATAATCCCGTGTTGTTGCTGTTGTCTAGGAGCACACGAAGCTCGTCGCCTTCTTGTTGAGCCTCGGCTAGTTGAGTTGGTTCTGAGGTGAATGGCATGTTGATCGTATTGATTCTGGAGAAGGCGTCGGCTAACAGATTCTCCGTGCTAGAGATAAGGACTATCTCCGTCGTAAGCTGAGAGATGAAGTCTAACTGTCTCAATTGTCGCGGATTGGCTTTGTCAAGACTTTGAGCGAATGCGTAGATTAAAGGCTTGTGGTCGGTTTTGATAATGAAATGCCGACCCTCCAGAATATACCATTAAAAAACTTGATTGCGGCATAAATAGCTGGTAGTTCACAACCATACGCGCTGTATCCAGCTTCCGTTGGGCTCAGCTTACGAGAGAAGAAGCTGAGAAGATGCCAGTGTTCGCCATCGTGCTGTTCCAAGGCTGCTCGGATAGCAATGTCAGATGCGTCAGTGACAAGTTGAAGTTGTGCCTTGTGATCTGGATGGACAAGTAAGACTGCCGTTTGTGGTGTCCAAGGAACTTTGCAATTATCATTTCTCTTGCTGTTGCTTAAGAAAGCGTTCAACGATGCCTGATGGTGGGCTGAGTGCTTAAGACAACGTCTGTAGAAGTTGCAGGCCCCAAGAAATCGACGCAGCTCGACGATGGTCTCAGGTTACTTGAAGTTAAGCAGCGCAGTGATTCGCTCTTGTGTTGGTTGTGAACCATTTTTGTTGATCGTGTAGTCCAAATACTCTATCTCCGTTGGACCGAAAGCACAGTTATCAATGTTAATATGCAAGCTATGTTGCTCAAGTCGCTGACGGATAACGTTGAGGTGTTCTCGATGTTGGTCAGCATTGTCTGACATAATGATGTTATCGTCTATATAGCAGAAGACGAATTTCAGTCCGTAGAGGATGTTGTCCATGTGGCCTTGAAAAGTTTGTGTGGCGTTTCTAAGACCGAAAGGCATGACCAAAAATTGAAACAACCCAAACGGTGTTGTAACAGCTATCTTTTTTATGTCGGCTTCGGACATCGGGATCCGATGGCAAGCCCGTTCTAGGTCCAACTTCGAAAATATAGTTTTACCGTGAGGCCGGTCAGCCACGTCGTGGATATGTGCAATTGGATATCGATCCGGTACTGTCTGAGCGTTAAGTTTGCGATAGTTGCCACAAACTCTCCAGCCCCCGGATTTTTTGGCCACCATATGGATGGGACTGGCTCAAGGGCTACTCGATGTGTACGGCAAATACCCATTTTAAGCATCTGATCGAATTCTGCTCGTGCTGCTTTCCGTTTTTCACCTATCAGACGTCAAGGCCGTTGAAAAACTGGTGGTCCAGTTGTTTCGATGAAATTTACCACCTAGTAAGCTTTTGCTAATTTGTGTATTGTTTTTGTTGTTGAGAACATGTCGTGAGTCGTAGGCTGAATGATAGTTGCCATTGAGGTCGTGGACACCCCGAAAACATCAACTAGAGCGATTTGTCCTGGGCTGGAGCAGAAGGAATTGTCATCTAATATCCTTCTGTTTTTTAAATCGATCAAGAGCCCGTAATGTGTCAAGAAGTCCGCCCCGATAATTGGTGTAGAGACATTTGCTACAATGAAATTCCACGCAAATAGACGCTTGAAACCTAAGTGGGTCTTCAAGGGTCGTTTACCATACTTGGTAATTGTGGTGTTGTTGGCGGCATATAATGTTAGCATTTGCGGCTGTTGAACTTGAGCGAAGCGTTTAGGCAGAATCGAGATGGATGATCCAGAGTCGATTAGGAAATTAAGTGTGACTGCTGATCGGCTATGTGTAGTCTGGATTCCGGAATTTTATCTATGTTGTCTACCACTCCGGTAATGGAAGGCAACTGTCTCAGTTTCCCTGATGCTGACTTGCTTGAAAACGAGTAAGGCTTCAAGCACCGCTTCGGTTTTACGCCAAATCTTCTACGGTAATAGCAAGCCTCGTTGTTAGTTGAAGTGCGATGGCGTCTTGCACCACCTGTTGAACTGTGCAAATCAGAGGGGTTGAAATTGTTTGTTGATTTTGTCATCTGAATGACAGTTATTAAGCTGACGCTCGATCTTTTCAAGCCGTTTGTTGAGTTTCGACGTATCACGCGCGCTTGCCTGTGGGGGAGTGGCCTCTGTAGCCATGACGTAAGCTGACGTAAGCTGGAGCGCTGTTTTCAACTATGCGGTCTGCTATTTTTGCGAGTTTATAGAGTTCAGAATCCTCGCTAGCAGCCAGAACGCACCTGACGCTCACTGGTAGTCGTTTCATCCACAATTTTTTCGTGATGTCCGTAGACAAATCCAAAGGTGCGAAATTTTTCATTTCTCGAAGTAGTTGTGACGGTTGTTTTCCATCGAAGTCTGATCCTGTGACTAACCGCATTAGCTGCTGCTTCTAAGATTCGAAGAATCTAGCGACAAGATGCCGTTTGAGCGTACCGTATTTTTTCATGACTGGTGGCGAACGGATAATGTCAGATAATTGCTGCAGGATATCGATGTCCAGAGCAGCGATGATCGTGTAATAACGAGCGTTGTCAGACGTTATTTTATTGGTGGAAAATTGCGCCTCCGCCTGCACAAAGCAAAGCGTTGGGTCGGTTCGCCAAAATGGTGGGAATTTCACTTCTTTGACAGAAGCAACTTCTGCAGACGGTGGAAAGCTTGTTACTGCATCAACCGGTGGCAACAATTTCGGCGAAGATATCATGTCCTTGCTTGGTTCATCTAGCATGTCAAGCAACGTGTTGTTGTCGCGCCTTGCCGACGGCAGTGTATGTTGAACGAACATGCCGGTTGTCAAATACTCAGTCGCCATTTTAATGGGTGTTCCCCTAGCCGGGGCTCACGTTGATGATAGGTTCACCAGTTGTAGCCCGTGGATCAAGACGAACACAATGCAATCTTTTAACTCACTTAATGTAGCAATTTAGCACAAAAATTTAAATATATCACAGTTCGTTGAATGAAACTAAACTTGTCTGCTTCGCGACCAAAACCCAAAGAGAGCAGCTGATGAAAAGTCTTTTTGCTGCTAGCTGATTGGTTGCGTAAAGTCAAACTTCCTCGAGATGATGTCAGTGGAAATAGTTTTTATGATCGCCACAAATTGTATAGGCTAAACTATTTTAATGCACAGGGCATTAAAATGTATAGCGATGATGTTTAATATACACAATTTACATATCAAGCAAATTAAGAATGGAAACGTGGGGAACCTTGGGAGAAACACTGGACTTGAATTGAAGTGCGTACCAATAAGTCAAACGTTGATAGCAGAAGAAGTGCTTGGACAAAGCATCGGATCAGGAGTGACGTGCATGCAAACAGGTCAAGCATCAATGGCAGAAGAAGTAGTTGAACAAGTGTACATATATTTGTCGGCTCATCTACTTTGTTTGCCGCCAAGTTGTCCGATTGATTCTGTTTTGCAGCTATCAGGTTGTTCCTGTCCTGGAGTTGCCCTATTGATGATTTGAAGACATGTCAACTTAGCAATCGACACCAAATAAAGATGACAAAGGCAAAGAACATAATTCTTGACAAATAAAGAGATTGATTGGGAAGAAACTCGCACTTCACGTTAGCCAAGACGGCACTTTCAACACAATGACACAATCGGGAACCGGGTCATTTTAAATTCCGTGCTAACCGATTCAATCTGAGAAAATACGCTAAAAATTGGGAAATAATCAGAAAAAATCTGCAGTGCAAAGAACACGATCAGTTTCATTGATACTTTCTAAAGAATTCATTCATAATGTGGAAATAAAAAGAATCAAGTATGAGCACAGAGAATGCTTACATATATTATTATTTGGTTTAAAAAAGCTGGTCAAAACCAACTCAGTGACAATAAGATCCTCTTCGCAATCCAAAATACTTCTTCAAATGAAGACGGTTTCGACTTCGATGACGATATTTTGGCAAATCCTGAATTTGATCTAGATTTTGGGGAGTTGCTGTGAATCTTTGGTGGCTAAATACTATATGATATGGACACCTTGGTGGACTGCCTGGAAGATGATTGACTGTAATCCTTATCCTGACATAGAACAGGTGCTATCTAGTTCAGACATTTTAAGCTCCTAAGGTCTCTTCAAAAATGACAATAGCCTGAAAAGCTAGCGTTACGGTGGAAACGGAAATATGTAGACATAACGCACTAGTTGACTGTGAATATTATATTGAGTTTTGATATCATGAAACTTGAATACCCCTTATATTTCTTCCTCTACATATCTGAAGAGATGTCTATTTGTCACAGAAAAATACCACCAAAACTTTGCGTGCATCTTAGATAGAAATACAGCAATTTGTAGGTGTGATATAAGTACATAACTGTAATGTGACGCCTACGCCCAGGAATCGAAGCGATTTCGATCCCGAACCCTTGTAACCTGCCAGATGGATATGTCCTCGAAGTGCCAGCGGACTTCATCTGTTGTGCGGATATCGTTGTGCAGAAAATATTTTTTTTTTTTCTGTCCAAATATTTAGATCCGTGGATATAAATATTCGAAATATAGAATTTATCCAACCCCGGCACATTTCGAGACATAGCCATCTGGAAATGCCCCTCCACCGTGGCCATCGAGAAAACTATGCCACTGGCGACATCTGAAGAAGCACATTTCCGCCATATGAAGTGCCATTCCACGCACATATGTTTTGTCCGAGGTGACAACCGGAAATTTTGACAGCCACATGGAGGCGCTAAACGTCATCGTAAAGTTCTTCGTGATAATATCCAAGGTATTACAAACCAGCTATACGTCGTTTGGCGCGACGTGGTGGAGTGAAACGTATTCCCTGTTTAATCTGTGAAGAAACGCGTGGTGTGCTTAAAGAGTTTTTGGAAAACGTTATTCGTGACGCAGTGACATTCACCGGAGCAGAAACATTAGGAAAGAGGTTAGTTTAGTTAATAACTAAATAGAAAGGTTAGCAATATTTTGTCTGGTCTGCAGCGGAAGGCAGTGTGAACTGAATCGAAACCAGCCGATACTGAAAATACCGGGGACACTTCTGCTAAAATAACCAAAGAGAAGAATACCAGTCCCGCCGAAGCCGTCGACCCCGCACCTTCTTCCAGTTCCCACGAAAATACGTCCGAATATACAAGCTTGGACAACATTATAGCGAATGTTATTGTTAACGGAGTAAAAGTAAGGATTCCCGCTAAAGACTTCCACAAAGTATGTAAAAAAACAACTCACCTTGAAATTACAGAAAGTTAGAATTGACTCACAATCACGTCGCGCACGTGGAATTAAAATCGGTAATTAGCAAGTAGAATGCAACTGAATAGATTTTTTAGATTGCGATCTCGTATGCGAGGATAAATTTTTTACATTTAATATCTAGAAAAGTGAAAGGTCAAGCATGACACCATGTTGGTTAATGGTAGAGTTATCGATAAAAATTGGGTTCAAATACAACGCCAAAGCCTGACCATCAAAATTATGAGATTCCCCGTCTGAGGTAGTTGAAAGTTGATTTTAACTCCTGGAATTGTTTTGTATAACAAACTTCCTTTTCTGCGGGACGGCATGTCTCCCTGTAAGAATACAATTGCACAAATTTTAAGCATGTTTTTATTTGTAATGCTGCCAGGCTCTAAACGCTTTCGAGTCTCATATTTAGCATTTTAATTTGGATGCCCCAGTGCAAACCTATTTCAAAAGTCCTTTTTAGTGTCTCTATGAAAAGACAATAGTAATACGAGTACATCGAAACAATAATATTTATGTACTCGTAAGTAATCTCTAACAGCCAAAATTCCTTTTTGAAATCTGGATACAAAGAAACCGACCAGCACGTTTCGATGAAAACGATCAAAAGATACTAAAAAGGCAAAAATAGTTTCCAATCCGATGAAATAAAGTGAATTCCTCACAATTTAAAAGCACTACCTTGCATAGAACGTAACGAGAAAAAATGTTTTGACTCGATAAAATTCTGTTTTGAATAATTTGAAGTCTAGCCGACGATAAACATTTTTCTGTATGTTCGCTTGAAAAAGGAATAAGCAAGCCGTCATCAATTATGCAACTTAAATATGTAGATATAAAACAAAAAAAAATCTAAGCAGAATCAGATCAACATTATCATTAGATCAGAAGAAAAGGCACATGAGCTGGATTTCATTTGTAATTGTCAAATAATTATTTTTGTGCGTGAAATTGCATGATCTAAGCAATTCTTAATTAGTTTACTTTCTTATTTATGTATTTTCATAAATTTCAATTGTAGATGTTGTTTACTGATTTTAACAATATTATCACAACTCTATATTTATATTTTCATAAGAATAGTTTAAAACGCATTTAAAAATCAGATCAAGTGTAAGCTAAGCTTACACAACAATCATCGGATCCTAGTATTTCTCATCATTGATTGTATTTTATTTTTAAAGATTGAATTTTATTTAAAATGCAAAATGTTTTTAATACGAAAACAATCACTTATTTAATAATTTTATTGCAACAAACATACAGTTATTCTTAAGTTTGTACATAATTATGGTTTCCTATGTATTATTTTGGGATCTAGTCGTTAAATTATAATTTAACTTCGAGCGCCGATAATAATATAGAAAAGAAAAATTCCATACAAGAAGAATAGAAGTAGAAATGGACTTTTTATGATAACCATGCCATGACTTTATAATATGTTAAGGATAAAGCTCTGAAATAGAAATATTCAAATTCGATTCGATAATTTTAATCGGGGCTATTTATACAAAAATTCAAAAATCAGTCTTGCCGAAAATTTTATAAAACGTAGATTATTAGAAACGAAATGTATCGTTTATAGCAATAAATGTTGTGATTAGGATTTTCTTTTAGATTTGTTCAGAAAAAAAAAAAAAAATTAGTATAAATTTTTATAACAAAAGATCCAGTGTTCAAATTTATCAGGCAGTTTACGGTCTGAAGTCTTAAAAAAGTAAATAAGAATCAAATAAAGGATAACGATACAATATATGCAACTTAAATTTAATTACCCTAGATAAAAACAAACAAAACGGTAGAATTTCAGACTTAAGTTAATAACATCAATTTAAATGTATTGCAGGATTTAGAAGCATGTAAAGATTTAACTTTAGTTTATGTATCGATTATTACATTAACACAACAGAATTAACAACCTGAACAAATGTCAAGAGAACGCGTAAACGGCAAGCTGGAACGAAAAGTAGCTTACAGGATAAGGATAGATAAAAATAGAAAATATAATAGAAAAATTATATACATTTTTTTTTGGAACTAAATAAAAATAACATGAATTGCTAAGTTCACCCCCGACTTTCCTTTTCAGTGACTTTTCTTTTTCAGTGGGAACAGAGAGTGTAGGGTAAGTATGCCGTCGCGAGGGTAGGGTTTCTGCAAATCCGCTGAAGTCGGTTTCGCGTCGCGCGCGATACGCGGTACCTTTGCTTGTTTCGCCATTTCCTTAGAGTAGTTTTCTTCGGTTTAAGTTCGAGTAGTATATTTTTCGGTACCGCGTCGGTGAATCGGTAACGCGCCTATGGGATTTTGTAGCGTTTTTTTTTGATTTGAGATCTGTGGATAGATCACATCCAGAACTAACGTAATGTAGGTTTCTCGTTCTGGATGAGTAATTGTTGACGCGTTTGGAAAACGGGCAAGTTCAGGTGACTGAAATATTGTAATTGAGCGTAATCCATTCGGAGACCCGCGACCGAAATCCTCTCCGAACTAGCTGGCCGACAAGCAGTCACCGCATGAATGGGTTACGGTGCACGGATTGGTTGACCTGTTGGTACCATCCGTTGGCACTACTCAGACTTAACGTCTAGAACCGATGAGAGGTCGGTTCCGCGTTCGAGCTGAAGGTAGAAAATCATTACAAATGGCGCCCAACGTGGGGCCAAACAACATCCTAAGGGGGAAAGAACTTCGCGTCTTCTGACGAGTTGGTCCTTTACGGAGGATGTAAGGTACTTTGGTACTCGAGTCCCACTATCAGGAGCAGTGGAATTGTGTGATACACATTAGAGGTCGCTTCACGTGAGTTGTAGCTTCCGCTCTCCTTTGTTTGATTTTGCTTTCGCGACAGAATCCTTCCGATGTGTTGTCCCAGGTTAACCCCTGTAAGGACCTTCTATTTTCTTGATGGAACTGCCAGTCTGATGGGTTTACCTATCAGCCTGGACTCTCAAGAAAATAGAAGGCTACCTTGCCTTTATGTCGCGGAAGGATTCTAACTATTTCTTATGCGTGTTAGACGAGTGGTATCGGTTCAACGTTCGGTGGCGTATGCTGGAGTTGCGAAGCCCGGAATGCTTCTACGCGTCGGGAATTTTGACCGCGTACAAAGTCGTTACGGTAGCTCTACCACTTGTCTTGTCGAGTCACTTTAACGTAGTTTAGAGACGGTTTTTTTTGTAATGAATGAGGGTTAGGGGATATAATTTCGTAAATCGACCGAAAGCACCCTTTCTTCGGCAGATTACCACGCACTCTCTTTTCCCGTTGAGGGAGTCGACCACTGAAAAGGAAAGTGACTGTCAAATATTTTTTTTTCCCCCTCTATTATTAGCTCGCCACTAACGGCCACTAAATTAATATTAAATTCTTTTTTTTCACTTATATAATAGGAATAAGTATATTTTAGGTTTTATATTTTTTTTTTCTCTCGTTTCATACTAGCAACCACTCATAATAAACCCACACGAAATGGCAACGAAGCGGACGCCCGATAAGCGGTGGACCCGGTCCAAAACGGTCCAACCCGCGAACTGTGGAATCTGTTTCGAGGACGTAGTGGAGGGGGTACACAGCGTGCGATTGGATTGTGGACATCTATTCCATCGTGCCTGTGTACAACAGCTCCTCCTCACGTCAGAGAGTTGCCCATTATGTCGGCGACCCATCGAGCGGTCTGCCCTAGACGTCCCCATCGGAACGCCCCTACCAACGCGCGGAGCAGTGGCGAAAGGAGTGCCAGAGGCCGAACAGTCCCAACCACTTGTAGACCTGCAAGGAGCAGTAGGCGGTGAAGTTCCGGCTGCAAGTGTCGTGTCCGAGGTGACAACCATGCCTTCCGCCCACTCCATTGACACCCTCGTGGCGTTGATGAGGGATATGTCGGAGAGGATTGGCAACCTGGAGGGAAAGATCCAGAACCTCCCGTTGAGCCAACCACCCAGCCGCGTGAGAACTCCGCTTGGCTGGGAGCCAAATCCCAGTGTGGCGATGCCCCACTCCCGACAATCCGAGCAATGGGTCCCACCCCCAAGGAACTCGGGAATGGATCCCAGAGCTCCCGAATACAGACCGCGACACAGTACCGGACCTCCGTTGGTACCTCCAGCCCCCGAGGCAGTTCAGTACCACAGGTCAATCGAGGATGTGATTCCCCCCGGGAACGCATTGGCACCTTTTCGAGACCCGACGCCTCGTATCATGGAGAGTTGGCGCCTGAACTTTACAGGGTTCAACGATATGATATCGGCGGACCGGTTCCTTTTCCGGATTCAGGCGTTGGTATCCAGCACCCTGGGAGGGGATTCCTCGGCCTTCCTCCGGCATGCACATCTTTTGTTCAGCGGCGACGCTGCCGACTGGTACTGGAGCTTTAAAGAGTCAACGCCACGTCCCACTTGGCACTCTTTCAGTGCAGCCTTCCGCAATCGATTTGAGGATGGCTTCACTGAGAGAGAGCTAAGAGAGCAAATAAAGAAACGGAAACAAGGCGCTCACGAACCGTTCGACCAGTACTACACCAGTATAGTGAGATTGAGCACTCGCCTGCGAAATACCATGCCCGAGGACGAATTAGTAGAAATTATCAGAGAGAACATGCGCTGGGATCTCCAGAACAGCCTGCTACATTTTCCCATCAACACCATACAGGGATTGCGCCTCCATGCGCGTAGACAAGAACACTTGGATGAGCGACGAGGTACCTTCCGCCCACAACCTCGCATAACGGGACCAAATCCCCGAAATCATCACACCGCGGAGTTGATGGCAGCGGACCACCTGCTTGCTGATCCAGTACCAGTACCGAGGAGCGGAGCACCACCGGAGCTTGAGGACCCAGCATTGATTGATCGACCCTCCCTTGAAGCACTTACAAGCCCGACGGTCTGTTGGAACTGCCGACAACCGGGACATCGGTTCTACGCATGTCCAGCGGAGCCGACGCTTTTCTGCTACCGCTGCGGGAAGGCCGACACATACGCACCTGACTGTGCAAATTGCAAAGGGCGAAAAAACTTGCCACCGAGTGCCGCGACCACCCGTCGGCACTCCTAGACCCCGGACGAACCAATCCAGACCCCATCACCAGCTATGACCCAGCTCCCAACATGACTCCAACTCTGCTGACTCGCACCGCTAAACACAGTTCTCCCGAAGTTCCACAACCGACGCCGTCCTTCGCCGAGGCCAATGCGCAGGGAAATGATAGCGAGACGAAGGTTCCTTGGCATGTAAAACCTTTTCATGTCAGGTTGCGGAATTATTTGGCTACTCGACAGCGCATCTTCCATGAGGAATTGGCCACAAATGTCCCACCGCGAAGCAAGCGAGCCACGCGTCGGATGCGGAGCTTCTGGAGAAAAGTCAGGCAGTCGAGGAAAGTGTTGAAGGACATATACTTAGACGAATTATTGAGGGATGATGTTCGGCCATTTGCGTCAGTACACCTCCTGCAAAAACGAGTGTCAGGCTTAGTAGATACGGGAGCCAGTGTGAATTGCATCTCTGCCGAGTTTGCAGGGGAGGTACTGGCAAAGCACGCGGACCAAATCCGTCATTTCACCTCCTGGTTAAGCACGGCGGACGGAACTCGTCACTCTGTAGTGGGAAAAATTATGACGGATGTCACCTTTAAAGGGGTAACTAAACCTATGGAATTTTTCATTATACCTCAGTTAACCCAGAATCTTTACCTAGGAGTGGATTTCGTTCGAAAATTTAACTTGGCCCCGGCACTATTTTCCGGTTCGACCCTGGAGTCCGTCACCACCGTTCCTGACCAATCTCAACCCACTAACTTAGTACGGCATACACTGGATGTAACTCAGCAACTGCGTCTCGACTCGGCTATATCGGCTTTTCCCTCGCACGAGAAGGAAGGTCTCGGGCGGACTGCCCTGGTGTTCCACACTATAGATGTGGGGGATGCTAAACCCATAAAACAGAGACATTTCGCCATATCTCCGGCGAAGGAAAAATCGTTATATGCCGAAGTGGATCGAATGCTAGCATTAGGCGTAATCGAAGAATCACAGAGCGCGTGGGCTTCCCCAGTCACCTTAGTGGTCAAGCCGAACAAGGTCCGGTTATGCTTAGATGCCAGACGCTTGAACGCCGTCACAGTCAAGGACGCATATCCTCTACCGTTGATCGAAGGCATTTTGAGTCGATTGCCTAAAGCCCATTTCATCACGAGCTTAGACCTCAAGGACGCCTTCTGGCAAATTCCTTTAGACCCCGGTTCAAAGGAGAAAACAGCCTTCACAGTCCCAGGCCGGCCCTTATATCAATTCGTGACCATGCCATTCGGATTGTGTAATGCCCCCCAAACAATGACGCGCCTTATGGACAAGGTGATACCACCTCATTTGCGGCACCAAGTTTTCGTTTACTTGGACGATCTGTTGCTTATAACAGAGACCTTTGACGAACACATCGACCTGCTTCAGGAGGTGGCTCTACACATCCGGAGGGCAAGATTAACCATCAACATAAGGAAGAGCCAGTTCGTGATGACGGAGGTGAAGTATTTAGGTCACATCATTGGGCATGGGCATATCAAGACCGATCCGGAAAAGACTCAAGCGATTGACGTTTTTCCATTACCCAAATCCACCAAACAATTACGCCGATTCTTAGGTTTATGCGGATGGTACCAGCGTTTTGTACGTGACTATGCCACCATTACCACTCCTTTGACCGACATGCTGCGTAAGGGACGTAAATTCGTATGGGAAGAGCCCAGCTTGCGAGCCTTTGAAGAGCTAAAGAAGAGTCTGACTACGGCCCCCGTACTGCACAGCCCGGACTTTGACAAACCGTTCTCAATCCATTGTGACGCGAGTCAACATGGGGTGGGAGCAGTCTTAGTCCAGGTTGCACAAGACGGCGAGGAGAGACCTATAGCCTTCATGTCTCACAAGTTGAACCCAGCCCAGCGAAATTACACGGTCTCCGAGCAAGAATGTCTAGCCGCGGTGTTGGCAGTGAAACGCTTCCGAGCCTATGTGGAGGGACACACCTTTGAAATCGTTACGGATCACGCTTCTCTGAAATGGCTAATGAGCCAGACTGATCTCAACGGCAGATTGGCCAGGTGGGCACTGAAACTACAGGCATTTGACTTCACAATTCGCCACCGAAAAGGAAGCCAGCATGTAGTCCCCGACACCCTATCCAGAATGTTCGCCCCTGAAGGAGCCGAGTTGGTCCAAGAGGACGACAGCCCCCAATTGATCGATTTGGACCATCCTGCCTTCAAGTCAGCCAGCTACACCCAACTGATTCACACTATCCAGAATCAACTGTCCCAGCTTCCTGAACTGCGGTTGACGGATGGATTTATTTACAAACGGATGGGACACGCCTCCGGAGATCCCATACAAGAAGAAGAACAGTGGAAGTTGTGGGTGCCCGAAGAATTAACCACTGATCTTATCAGGCGGGCTCATGACCACCCATCAAGTGCGCACGGCGGATACGGTCGTACACTTAGGCGGTTGAAAACCTGTTTCTTTTGGCCTAAGATGGCACAACAGATAAAAGCGTACGTAGCCTCTTGTGAGCTATGCAAGTGCACTAAAGCGCCCAACACCATCCTTCGGCCACCCATGGGTAAGGTTGAGGTCCCCGAACGCGTGTTCCAGCGCTTGTACATTGATCTTATCGGTCCTTACCCTCGATCTGCTTCTGGTCACACGGGAGCTGTCGTGGTCCTGGACCAGCTCTCCAAATTCCCTATCATAGAACCACTACGTAACATGCACACTGGACCAATAATCAGCTTTTTGGAGAACCGAGTCTTTCACATGTTTGGAGTTCCGGAGAAACTTGTCTCCGACAATGGGGTCCAGTTCACCTCCAGCAAGTTCCGAGACCTAATGTCCAAATACGGCATCATCCACCAACGAACTGCCGTCTATTCACCACAAGCCAACGCATCCGAACGACTGAATCGTACGCTCATAGCGGCCATTCGCGCCTATGTCCACCCGAATCAGAGGGACTGGGATCGCAAATTGTCCGCCATCACTAGTGCACTGCGCTCGTCGTACCACGCCACGACCGGCATTTCGCCGTATTTTGCAGTGTTCGGCCAGTATATGATCTGTCATGGGAGCGCTTACCGGCTATTGCGGCAGCTGAAATCGCTAGAGGACCCAATCGTGGTTCTAGAACCGCACGAAAAGCTCCAACTTCTGCGAGATCAACTGCGGGAGAAGATTGAAGAAAGTAGACGGATGGGAGAGGAGCGGTACAACTTGCGATCTCATCCTTCTGGCTTTAAGGCCGGCGACGAAATATATCGTCGAAACTTCCGACAGAGCGATGCCACCCGCCATTACAATGCCAAACTAGACAAGAAATTCGTGAAGTGTCGAGTCATACAAGTCATAAGCCCCACCCGGTACCTCATCGCGGACATGACTGGTAAGACCCTGGGAATTTACCACGCAAAAGACCTTAGACGATGAAGTGCAACTAATTCCCACGAGAAACCTTGGCTTATCCCAAATCTCTGCCTAGACGAAGGCCTCCGAATAACACCTGACTTCCTACTATATAGTCACTGCCGAGTCTTCACGAACAGGGTTGTAGCCTATCCTTCGAAACGGATCTTCGACCCGCCACGTCCCTAACCAAGACCTTTTACCAAGGAGACGGGATCGTAATTACTTCGATTTTGGGGGGGGGAATGTGTAATGTGACGCCTACGCCCAGGAATCGAAGCGATTTCGATCCCGAACCCTTGTAACCTGCCAGATGGATATGTCCTCGAAGTGCCAGCGGACTTCATCTGTTGTGCGGATATCGTTGTGCAGAAAATATTTTTTTTTTTTCTGTCCAAATATTTAGATCCGTGGATATAAATATTCGAAATATAGAATTTATCCAACCCCGGCACATTTCGAGACATAGCCATCTGGAAATGCCCCTCCACCGTGGCCATCGAGAAAACTATGCCACTGGCGACATCTGAAGAAGCACATTTCCGCCATATGAAGTGCCATTCCACGCACATATGTTTTGTCCGAGGTGACAACCGGAAATTTTGACAGCCACATGGAGGCGCTAAACGTCATCGTAAAGTTCTTCGTGATAATATCCAAGGTATTACAAACCAGCTATACGTCGTTTGGCGCGACGTGGTGGAGTGAAACGTATTCCCTGTTTAATCTGTGAAGAAACGCGTGGTGTGCTTAAAGAGTTTTTGGAAAACGTTATTCGTGACGCAGTGACATTCACCGGAGCAGAAACATTAGGAAAGAGGTTAGTTTAGTTAATAACTAAATAGAAAGGTTAGCAATATTTTGTCTGGTCTGCAGCGGAAGGCAGTGTGAACTGAATCGAAACCAGCCGATACTGAAAATACCGGGGACACTTCTGCTAAAATAACCAAAGAGAAGAATACCAGTCCCGCCGAAGCCGTCGACCCCGCACCTTCTTCCAGTTCCCACGAAAATACGTCCGAATATACAAGCTTGGACAACATTATAGCGAATGTTATTGTTAACGGAGTAAAAGTAAGGATTCCCGCTAAAGACTTCCACAAAGTATGTAAAAAAACAACTCACCTTGAAATTACAGAAAGTTAGAATTGACTCACAATCACGTCGCGCACGTGGAATTAAAATCGGTAATTAGCAAGTAGAATGCAACTGAATAGATTTTTTAGATTGCGATCTCGTATGCGAGGATAAATTTTTTACATTTAATATCTAGAAAAGTGAAAGGTCAAGCATGACACCATGTTGGTTAATGGTAGAGTTATCGATAAAAATTGGGTTCAAATACAACGCCAAAGCCTGACCATCAAAATTATGAGATTCCCCGTCTGAGGTAGTTGAAAGTTGATTTTAACTCCTGGAATTGTTTTGTATAACAAACTTCCTTTTCTGCGGGACGGCATGTCTCCCTGTAAGAATACAATTGCACAAATTTTAAGCATGTTTTTATTTGTAATGCTGCCAGGCTCTAAACGCTTTCGAGTCTCATATTTAGCATTTTAATTTGGATGCCCCAGTGCAAACCTATTTCAAAAGTCCTTTTTAGTGTCTCTATGAAAAGACAATAGTAATACGAGTACATCGAAACAATAATATTTATGTACTCGTAAGTAATCTCTAACAGCCAAAATTCCTTTTTGAAATCTGGATACAAAGAAACCGACCAGCACGTTTCGATGAAAACGATCAAAAGATACTAAAAAGGCAAAAATAGTTTCCAATCCGATGAAATAAAGTGAATTCCTCACAATTTAAAAGCACTACCTTGCATAGAACGTAACGAGAAAAAATGTTTTGACTCGATAAAATTCTGTTTTGAATAATTTGAAGTCTAGCCGACGATAAACATTTTTCTGTATGTTCGCTTGAAAAAGGAATAAGCAAGCCGTCATCAATTATGCAACTTAAATATGTAGATATAAAACAAAAAAAAATCTAAGCAGAATCAGATCAACATTATCATTAGATCAGAAGAAAAGGCACATGAGCTGGATTTCATTTGTAATTGTCAAATAATTATTTTTGTGCGTGAAATTGCATGATCTAAGCAATTCTTAATTAGTTTACTTTCTTATTTATGTATTTTCATAAATTTCAATTGTAGATGTTGTTTACTGATTTTAACAATATTATCACAACTCTATATTTATATTTTCATAAGAATAGTTTAAAACGCATTTAAAAATCAGATCAAGTGTAAGCTAAGCTTACACAACAATCATCGGATCCTAGTATTTCTCATCATTGATTGTATTTTATTTTTAAAGATTGAATTTTATTTAAAATGCAAAATGTTTTTAATACGAAAACAATCACTTATTTAATAATTTTATTGCAACAAACATACAGTTATTCTTAAGTTTGTACATAATTATGGTTTCCTATGTATTATTTTGGGATCTAGTCGTTAAATTATAATTTAACTTCGAGCGCCGATAATAATATAGAAAAGAAAAATTCCATACAAGAAGAATAGAAGTAGAAATGGACTTTTTATGATAACCATGCCATGACTTTATAATATGTTAAGGATAAAGCTCTGAAATAGAAATATTCAAATTCGATTCGATAATTTTAATCGGGGCTATTTATACAAAAATTCAAAAATCAGTCTTGCCGAAAATTTTATAAAACGTAGATTATTAGAAACGAAATGTATCGTTTATAGCAATAAATGTTGTGATTAGGATTTTCTTTTAGATTTGTTCAGAAAAAAAAAAAAAATTAGTATAAATTTTTATAACAAAAGATCCAGTGTTCAAATTTATCAGGCAGTTTACGGTCTGAAGTCTTAAAAAAGTAAATAAGAATCAAATAAAGGATAACGATACAATATATGCAACTTAAATTTAATTACCCTAGATAAAAACAAACAAAACGGTAGAATTTCAGACTTAAGTTAATAACATCAATTTAAATGTATTGCAGGATTTAGAAGCATGTAAAGATTTAACTTTAGTTTATGTATCGATTATTACATTAACACAACAGAATTAACAACCTGAACAAATGTCAAGAGAACGCGTAAACGGCAAGCTGGAACGAAAAGTAGCTTACAGGATAAGGATAGATAAAAATAGAAAATATAATAGAAAAATTATATACATTTTTTTTTGGAACTAAATAAAAATAACATGAATTGCTAAGTTCACCCCCGACTTTCCTTTTCAGTGACTTTTCTTTTTCAGTGGGAACAGAGAGTGTAGGGTAAGTATGCCGTCGCGAGGGTAGGGTTTCTGCAAATCCGCTGAAGTCGGTTTCGCGTCGCGCGCGATACGCGGTACCTTTGCTTGTTTCGCCATTTCCTTAGAGTAGTTTTCTTCGGTTTAAGTTCGAGTAGTATATTTTTCGGTACCGCGTCGGTGAATCGGTAACGCGCCTATGGGATTTTGTAGCGTTTTTTTTTGATTTGAGATCTGTGGATAGATCACATCCAGAACTAACGTAATGTAGGTTTCTCGTTCTGGATGAGTAATTGTTGACGCGTTTGGAAAACGGGCAAGTTCAGGTGACTGAAATATTGTAATTGAGCGTAATCCATTCGGAGACCCGCGACCGAAATCCTCTCCGAACTAGCTGGCCGACAAGCAGTCACCGCATGAATGGGTTACGGTGCACGGATTGGTTGACCTGTTGGTACCATCCGTTGGCACTACTCAGACTTAACGTCTAGAACCGATGAGAGGTCGGTTCCGCGTTCGAGCTGAAGGTAGAAAATCATTACATAACGTCACTGGGTCAAGGGCCCAGAGTGACTAGCCGATGGAGTTCCGTCCTAAGCATGTTTTTTTTAACCGACCATACCTTCTAATAAACTTGAAATAATTTGACAGTGCTTGCACTTCAATGAAAAACTAAATGTATTCCCAGAAGCAGTGTAGAGAGATTTTCGCGTATGATTCTACGACACGAAAATGATAAGCTTTTCTTCGATATCTACTCCATTTTTTTGCTACTTTCGGGATATTTAGCTCAAGAAGGCATTCTCACACCATCATAAAAAATAGGAAATAGAGTTCGAAGGGAGTATGAACGATGTTGATGAGACAGTAGTTGTGTGGATGAACAAAAAACTAGTTACGTAGCCTTCCACGTTGTTAGCCAAAAGCCAAGATACAAGAAAAATAACTCACAGGCATAAAAATCCCCGTATCAAATATTGTAGGTAAGCATAATTGACAGCATCATGAGAATCTACAGAATCTGGTTAAGGAGTAAACTTTTGCAAATGCATCTGTTTAATCATGACTTGGATCTTATGGCTAACTCATGACTACTCTACAAGAGGGTGTGTAATCGTAAAAATCTTTTGGCAATGTTCATCATGGCGTGTGCCGATTTTCGCCTTAAATATAGGAGCAAAAGCCAGATAGCAACGCGCTGATGTATAGAAGAGCAAGATACAATCAAGTAGGCATAGAAGGTCTGCCCAACATATGCTTCTGCAAGCAATCTGCCAAGATCAAGGCCGTCCGTGATTTTTTTTCTTGAAAAGCCGTCGGGGCTTGCTTTCTTGTGTGGACAGACGCTTTTTGACTTCTTTGAGTCATCTCCAGTGTCAAAAGATTCGAAACGCACCTGCTCACACATAAAAGCAAGGCCCGACAGCTTTTCAAGAAAAAAGAATTGGCCTGCCGATATCAAATAAACAAAATAATTGACTGGAGTTTTTCATAGTAGATTTATGTGAGTTCAATTGAAATATTGGACTGATTTTGTAACGTATATCAAATTGATTTTTTTTGTTTTCTATATGTTCGTTCTAATGATAAGATACTTTCCCGATTCGTGAAAAATTGTTCCATAGAAAATTGGCTTTACTCTCCTATCTTATTTCATAGTCGATCTAGCTTTTTTCGTAGTGGCAATGCTTAAAGCGTAGTAAATATACTTCGATCAGATTAGAATGGGAACACTGGATCTATGGCCTCAATGGACAGAAGAAATATACGCTGCAAGATCCCAAACAGTGCTGAATTTACTGATGCGTTTTATGAAAAGTGTGCCTTGGCTTGAAGCTTTACAAAAACAAAACCTCTATCGTAATCAAAATTCGTTTTTCATAATTGTAATAATTTTATGTATGTAGAGGGTTGATTCCTTAGAAACGTTTTAATCGACTATTATTTCAGGTTGGAAAAAGGAAATAACATCGGTGCAAATTCAAGCCACCCAGTTTTAATGAACCTCTAGAAAAATTATCCGAGCATGATATGAATGGTAGAGCTAGGCACGACAAATTTAACAGACAAAAATTATATAAGTGCTTATGTAAGTGGGGTTTTTGGATCTCACTTTATCCTAAGTATTCATTGCAAATCCTTAGCAAGTATTGTAGTGTAAATTTGACACGAGAAAAAAAGCTCCAATATTTATTTAACATGGGTAATGCAAGCTTTCATGCAACTGTTTTTAAATGAGAATGGTTTTAAAAACGTGAAACAGATATGAAGGCAAAACGGGAATTGTCAAACAATAATTTATAGAAAGTTCTAAATGCCCTTCCATGTTTGTCCGTTTTTGTCCGTTCCTGAGTCTATTTATACATATTCTCGTGAAATATGTACAATATAACAGGTATAATTAAAAATGGTGTTTCATTTGTGGAAGAGAGCAAATCAAATTCATCAATGATGCAAGTGTGATAGCATATGAAATAAAAGGAATCATTTTATAATTTATAAATTTCATTTACTTTTATAATAGAATTACATAAATTCTAGTTAATAAGCCATAGAATTCATTTCTTTGGTGATTGAGCAAGCAAACATAATTACAATACTGAGTTTCAATATAAACTATTGAATGTGGAAATATTAACTTATCATAAGGTATAATATTTTCTACTCTTGGTGCAACCTTTGCTAAAGAATAAGAGTTTAACTCATCATCAAATGACAATGTTCATAAGAGCCAGTATACAAAATAAGCATTATCATTAATGACTAAAATTTCCTTGATCTGCCCAAAAACTGGTAAACTGTTATTATCAACGTAAAAGCAATCGAATGAGGTATGCCTCTAATAGATTTGCTTGAACTTGTAATTTAACTTGACTGCTCTGTTTGTTCAAATCATCCAATCATACTTGCCTTGTGTAATAAGCCTTTGATTTACAAGTAGTACTTCACTATCATTAAGATCACTTATTTTACACTTCTCATTGCCCTCCATTCCCCAACAAGAAGGGTCCTTCTCTTCATTCAACCCAGCCAAACAATAATATTTGATATGAATACACACATTTCTCCTTTATTATTGACAGCTGATATCCGCTGTTGTTGTAGACTGTACATAACCGCGAATGCATCAATCCAATTCAAATACAACACCGTTAATTACCTGACGTTTGATGCTCTTAAAAGCTCGCATACTATACTCTGAACTATTTACACCAAGATGTCCACATACGTGCCAGTATACGAGGGCGGTCCGATAAGTACTTAGCCTACAAAAAAAACGAACATTTTGGAAAAGTGGCAACTTCTTTCTTCTTATAATGTCCTGTTAGCGTAATATACTTGGCCCTGGGATGCTCCAACATCTTTAACCCATCTGAAAAATACGTTTTCTCGAGGTCTGCTAGATGACCTCCTCATTCGATTCAAATTGGTGCACGGGGCTTTATCTGGAGAATAGTAGTAGCAATTCGTAGCCCAATTTGGCGTGGCGACAGCGGAGCTATGAGCCGGTGCGTTGTCATGGTGGAAGAGCATATTTTTCTTCGCCAAATGGGGCCTTTTTTGCAATTCGGCGTCGAATCGGCCCAATAATTCGATAAAGTAGAGCTTTATGACTGCTTTGCCCTTCTCCAGGTAGTCAATGCAGATCACACCTACTGAACCCTAGAAAACGATGGCCATCACCTTT
The DNA here is from genome assembly GCA_963969285.1 of Odontomyia ornata. Taxonomy (NCBI): domain Eukaryota; kingdom Metazoa; phylum Arthropoda; class Insecta; order Diptera; family Stratiomyidae; genus Odontomyia; species Odontomyia ornata. The sequence continues at coordinate 246,160,607 of OZ017740.1, read as the reverse complement.
CCAGCCGATAGGACAATCTCCGCCTTCTACAGAGCTCGTTTGCTGCGTGAAGTTCGCTGTTTCTACCAGTGGAGCCATGTTTTGTTGACGGACACAAAACTCCTTCGGATTGCGCTTAAACAGCATCAAACACTGCTCTGAAGTGGTCTCACGGTTGCGTTTGTTGGCTGGAGTAAGGAAACGTGGCACCCATCGCGCCGACAGCTTTCTCATGTCCAAAATCACATATATGATATAATCCATGTGGTTTTTCGAGATGCCTACTATCTCAGCTATCGCGTGCACTTTCAATCGACGGTCTGCCAGTTCGAGCTCGTGGATTTTTGTCGCCTGTTTGTGGTAGCCGCTTTGGCAAAAATTTTGAAATTAGTTGTCTACGAGAATATACTACACGATAGTGAATTTAGCTTGCGGTAGTGGTGCCGTCGGGCGGTGAGGCTAAGTACTTATCGGACCGCTCTCGTACATTTCTTTCTACGAGCCTTAGTCATATCAGGAGATATTGCGCATAAGCAAGAGGAAATCAATACATTATTTTAAAAATCCAAATTGAAAATATTGCATAAGTGATAAACAGGAAACGAATCAATTAATTTCATAGTCATACATTCTAATTAGATAGCAATTCTTTAAAATTTATATTTACTTGAAACTTGATACCCTGAATAGCACGCACGAGAGCAGATTAAGAAATGAAATACAATGATTAATCCAATTCGGAAAAATGTAGAATAAATAAAAAGGGCTTAGAATAAGATTTGAATCTTTAGTTAGTTCAGCTGCGAATTAAACTCGAAACGGTCAGGATCAAAAAATATAAAAAATTGTTATTAGCAAAAGTAAAAGTTCAATAATAATAAAAAGAATGTTTTAGTTTTGAATAGAAAAGAAAGTGTTTTATTTTTTGGTATGTTGAAGATGTAAATTGTCAGAGCGTTCTTAAACAATAGAGCGAGAAACACTGCATGAGGTGATAGATGCTCTAGTGGTGGAGAAAAATATTAAAAACCCTCGAGAATTCAATGGTCATTGCTGCGACCGCTACCAAAGTGATCTCAAAATTATATTAAACCATCCTGAAGTCCACGAAGAGATAACGGCAGGAAAAGAAAGGAGTAATTAGACAAATAAAGTGCCGTTATGCGATTTCATCGCCAACGTCGGAAATGTAGTGGAAGTACTGGACTCGGGAATGGAAGCCAATAACCTTTCCAAAGAAAGATGTTTGCAAAGTACAATTATCGCCCAGCGGTATGAAGAAGAAACGCCAATCCAATAAGCGAGAAATGTTCAAAAAGAACACAATCTGCATGCGTCTCACCAAAAATCAGCAAAACAGTAAAGATTGGGCTCCTTGAACTAAAGAAGCTCCAAGACCACATAGACTATTACCGGAGCAGTTAATTAAAGGCCCAAGAAGAACAGAAAGCGAAAGGAATGCTGAGGCCTAAGCCTAGAGGGCACGCGCAGAGTGCTCCACCATCAAACATCAATAAAAGAATGGCGTCTAGCTCGATCGAAGGAGATCAAGATGAAAAAAGGACGGCAGAGGCACTTGATGAGCGTGGCATGCTAGATCAGGGGTTCCAGACAGGAGGAGGAAGTTTGCAAAGAAACTCCTTGAAAAAGTGCCAGAAAATAAAGTTTGGATGGATGCAAAACTGGAGATAAAGAAGCCCTGACGAAGACTCCAGCAGCAGATACTGCCCGTAAAATCCCAAGATGGCCGATCCAACGCAGAAGTGCTACGGGATATCAAGGAAAATCTAAGGTCCGGAGACACCAACACTGCCATTAAAGCAGTACAACCAACGAGGTTGGGCCACATTCTGGTTTTATTCGGGGTAGACCCGACAATAAAGTAGCATTCTGTGACGCAGTAAAGAAGGTCCTCGGCAAAAAAGCACCTATAGCATCGCTTGAGCTAATGGCAATGATTGAAATAAGAGACAATGACTGCTTCATGGACCTGGTCAAGGTTTAATAGGCCATCAAAAGGGAGTTACCTAGCGTGGGAAGGATTGAAGTGAGACTAACACCAGAAAACTATAGAGCACAACGCATGGCCTTAATTGACTTGACCAAAAAGGACGCGGAACAATGTGTGAATAATGGCAAAGTAAGAATAGGGTGGGATCTCTGCAGAATATGCTGAAGACCAGTGCCTTTCAATGTTTCAAATGCCTTGGCTATCGTCATACCGCACAAGTACGCAAAGGAGTCGATAAGAGAAAATAGGCACACTGTATTCTTTGCAACGATAGTGCTCCAAGACCGGATATTGGGCACGTCTTTGTTCGGTGATCAGGGACCACGTTTTTTAATGTGTACTTAACGCCAAATGAATCGATATAATCTTTTCAAGCCAAGCTTAATGCTTTGGAGTGTGCTTCCTTGAACGCAGAGGGCAACGTGCGCGTTGGGGGAGACTTCAACGCTAAAGCAATCGAATAAGGCGTGCCTCAAACAGATCCACGGGGAAAACGAATCTAAGAAATGGGGACCGGGACGACTTTCCATCGTATTGGCTGCGAAAAAACCATACCGGATGTGATATTTGTCTCGGTGTCCTTAGTACGGAGGATACACAATTGAAGAGTATCAGGGGACTACTCAGCCAGGGATCATCGTTGCATTCTGCTTGAGATCAGTGATGCTGTCTTCTGACGTCCGTGCTCTCGACTTTCTGTTATTGGTTGGAACATCGGAAAGATGAACGTTGAGAGGCTCCTCAAGGTGCTCACAGCAGGGAGATTTGCAGAGGATGTCACTACTGGCAGCTCAAGACGTGGTGAACTCAACTACGAGCATCATCACGACTGCTTGCAGCGCTTCTACGCCCCGTTGAAAACCCTGTCACGGCAAGCCCCCAGTGTACTGGTGGTCGACTAAAATCACTGAAAAGCAAAGGAAGTGCCACAAGCTACGGTGTGAGGTTCAACGGAAACAGAACCATGACGCAGTATGCAACAAAGGGGCAGCATATAAGTCGGCCAGGAAATGCTTTCGCAAATTGATGAACAACAGCAAGGCTCGCTGCTGGCTTACAAAGACCTTGCACACATGATGCAGAAAAGATCGACACGATAGTGTGGGCACTCTTCCCCGCCCATCCCATCCATGTTGACGCTGTCCATGGTGAAATAGCAGCCGAGTGTCCACTCTTCACACAACCAGAACTGAAACAGGCAGTCCTTTCACTGAATGCAAGGAAGGCTCCGGGGCCAGATGGTGTTCCAGCTGAGATGCTGCAACTTGTCTATCGCCATTATCCTGACTTGTTGCTCAGCACATTCAACGCATGCCTACGGGATGGGATTTCCCCTGTAAGGTGGAAGGTAGCGAGAGTCATGCTTATTAGCATAGGGAAGAGAAACCCGTATCGCAGTCTGCATTCCGTTATGCATGCTGAACACTGCTGGGAAAGTGCTAGAGAAACTCATCAAGGGAAGACTCACTGGCGTGCTTCGTGCTGCTGGGGACCTATCTCCTTGGCAGTACAGCTTTAGAGTAGGAGGCTCCACCATTGATGCGATTGCAGAGGTGGTGAATGTCATTCAGAAGATAGAGGCGTATAGCTGCGCCAAATGACAGAACTTTCTGTTGGTGACACTCAACTTTAGGAACGCCTACATCTCCGCTAGATGGGTGGATATTCTGGATACACTGGAAAACTCTTTTCAAGCTCCCGAGTATCTAATCTGGCTTTTGAGAAACTACCTGAAGGATCTAAGCCTGCTTTACGACACGATACAGAGCCAATAAAGGATGAAAGTTGCATCGCGTATTGCCCAGGGATCTATCCTTGGTCCAGACCTATGGAACACTAACGACGGGCCACTGAGACTGGAGATACCAGATGAGCTGCGCTAGATTGGCTATGTGGATGATGTTGCGGCTCTGGTCACTGGACGCCCCATTGAATAAGCGCAATTTAGGCTACGTATGCTAATGCGCCGAGTGAGAGACTGGATGACTGCTCGTGGGTTCAGTTTAGTACTGGGGAAAACTAAAGTGATCATCTTGGCAAAAAAAGAATCCCTAGAGTAAGGATTCTTTTTTTGCCAAGTAAAGTACTTCATCAACACTCTAAATTTATAAATATGAAATATAAGACTGCTTAAACTTATTCTCTGATGTATTAATTATCTGAAGTGAAATAATTCTTAAAATCTTATATTAGCCAGTAGCATGTAGGTATTATACAGTGAGTTCTTTCTGCCACCGGGAGCCTTGATCAGTTCGTGCCAGTATACATAAGGTATGCTGGTAATGTAACAAAATTGGCGCAGCCGGTAAGATATCGGTTTTGCAAACACCGCAATATAGCGCATTGTGTAGCAAAATTAAATGGGCTGTAAATCTTTCTACCCAGCCGATATCCAAAACCACTCAATTCCTGTATAATACCACTGCTACTTACACTGTCAATGAGACTAGATCAGTATTCTCAAATTTATAAAAATCAATCACATTGATCATCTACGCAGAGCAATTCAATCATATTCCAAAATCTTATCTTGTCTATTTTAAAATCATTCGAATACGCTTCCAAACGATTCAAACATAATTTAACGTACAATTTATCAAAGATATAAAGTTTCAGTTGACTAACATGCAAAACAATAAACAGTACAAGTAAACATTAAACACAAGCAAGCAAAATGAAATCAAAAATAACGAGCAAACAAACGCGTGCTCATTGTCATGTCAACAAAACACCTTTTGTCGCTCAAACAACTGAAACAATAATAATAACAATACCGCGCATCTACATGAATATTCAGGTTTAATCTTTTAAATTGATCTAGCATACGAATGATTTCCTGAGAGCGTTTAATGAAATCAAGTGATCGGTACAATCTCTAGCCGCTACACGCTTATGTTTCATAAATGATTTCATTAAATAAATTAATGAGTAAACTTTTGGACAATAAGTTTTAATGCAATTAAAATAAAATACAAAAAAAAATAAACAAACCGCGTGAAATCAATAAAATACTAACATGCAAGCGAACATTTTTCAATACAAATGCTTAACAAGAAACTAAAATAATTTCAAGTTTCACTGAAATAATCCAAGTGCAAGAACTGTCAAACAAATGGCTTTTTACTACCCAATACAACATAGGTCAACTCAATACAAACAAATTTACCCTTAAACCAATTATGCCTTTCAATCCTGCTTTTATTTTTGCCCGCGAATGACAAAATATGAATTCAGCCCTCAATTCGCAATTTCATAGTATTATCAGTAATAAAATAGATGCTAGTGGCACTCAAGCCAATCAATCCCAGCAAGATTTTATAAATTATTGGGAAAAAATAAGTAGTTGAGCGGTCCCCCAAAAACCCGCTCTCGGAAGCCACTCAGCATTTAGCCTAACTGTTTAGAGTTGTCTGCCAATCCATCGCTGAAACCTGAAACAAAAAAAAAAGCACAAAGAATCGTTTTTCTTTTATATTCAAATTAGAAAACTTACCTGAATTGGATGTTGTTGACACTCATAATCAACATTGACAGATATTTCTGACAACAATTAATGAAGATCACGATGATGATTTTATCAGAAATGATATATTGTGAATTTAGAATTACGATATTGTCAGTTTGAAATTCACTGATAGCGAATTAGAAAGTACCGAATTCCTTTGTTTTGAAAATTGCGGTACAGCGAAAAATCTGTTCATATTATCTCATTAGTTTGTTGGATGTGAATGTGAACGGTCGAAAGTAAAGAACAAAGATAAATTCAAAGTAAATCAGTAAATTCTATAGTTGAAATTAAATTAGTAAAATAACGAGTTGTGGTTGAATTTAAATTATAAAATAAATTAAGTGAAATAAATAGAAGTTTGTTTTTCAATTTAAAGTGTTTATATCCGGAACACTAACCAAAAAAAGATAGCTTCTGAGCAGACACGCTATTCTGATGTCTAAGCTAAATGATTACAATAGCCTCTGAGCCATCGACCGAAGCCGTCGGTGGATACGCTATTTTTAATTACAAGTCGGTAAGGGAACTGACAATAGCCTCTGAACCGTCAACCCTAGTTGTCAGCGGACACGCTATTTTCAGTTGTAAGCCACTATAGAAATAAATTAAAGCCTCTGAGCTGCCCGACTTCAACTGTCGGCAGACATGCTACATTTAGTATTAAGTCGTATGCAGATCATCAAACACAGATTTACCAACCAGTCGGAGCCTCTGTGTTGTTGAAATAGAATGGTTTGCAGACACGCTTCCACTAGTCACTACGTTTCTCTGCTTGATAAATGCATTCTTACTGCTAACTATTAAAAAACTCACCACCCAAACTGCTGTGGATAACGCAAAAGAATTTAAAGCCCACCCATTTCCCACTCTTCCACTTTACACGTATCCTAGAGATCGAGATCGACAATTTTGAACGGCAAATGAAGTGACCTCGTGCGGCACTGTACTGTCTTCCAGCAAAGTCTGGGACAGCGTTACTCCAAACCAAACAGACACTCACTAGGGAGAAAAGCGACGGTACACGTAGGGTCTTAAATGAAGGCTGAAACTATATGCTCCCATGCCCAACATATAGTGATAGTTTTGTTTCGACTATCTTTTAGAATACTCCTTCTCGCAAGATATTTTTAACTTAATAGTTTGCTGTAATCATTCAAAGTTAATATCATAATTTTCAAGCCTAAGATCTTTCCTTCTAAATTTATTTCAGGGAAATTATCATTAACATTCATTATAACACACCCAACGTTTCTATATTTAATAAAAAAAAACTTCAAAATAACACGTAGTCCTCGATTTATCAATACTCTGCAGCTGTTTACACATAATTAAAAGACATTATAATAATAATTCAAATAAAGGTTCCTTTGTACTATCTCATATGAATTCACGAGTGTGCAATAGACAATTTCAACCAATCAAATAACGATTAAACGCATATACCTTAAGAGCTACATCACCCAGTAAGCCCTACCCACCACAAACTACGTTAAGCTAACCTAATAAGAACACAAAATCTTCATTACAGCTACCCGCCAACCACAAATTAGCATGTTTAGCGTACATAGCATAGACTTCCAAACAATTGGCGCATGTGAAAGCTATGAAAAATCCATACAATTTACTCATTCCTTATTACTCTGTAAGCTATACTCCTTATCATCTTATCTTCATTAAGCACCTTCATGTAAATTATCAATCTATATTTCACACTAACTACGTTAACGATCCACACTAAGAGAGAAGCTTAGGTCCCGCACTCATCATCCCACACTCCATAAAACCAATTTAAGCTTTAGCAATGAAGCAACAACAACGACTCGCAAGCCACATCGAAAGAAGGCTATTCTGTTGCAAAATTCCTCCCGAAGCTAATAATTCCCGAACAAAATGGATCGTTGTGATCTTACATTCCCTATGTAAAATTTAACTGGGTTGCTCCCGAAACAAAAGAGCATCTAGAGCTTCTTACACTAACGAAATTTCTCCACTAACCTATTAACCTATTAATTGCAAGGTACATAACCAAAAGCTTATTCAGCAAGCTTTTCGTTACAGCGCAACAAAACGAAACCTGGCCCGAATTAATGTGTGAAACGGTTCAAAGCTGTGTTCTTGGGTTGAAAGCGAAGGTGTTCAGTGGATAGTTCAGTCGCTTGCAAGCATGGCAGTTCCACACTCTGTGCTTAAATGGCATTCACCTCCCAACCATAAACAAGTTGGGTAGATAGACCTACGCTCCTGTCAGAAGGATTTTGTACTGAATTTACGATATGCAGTAACCAGCAACGATTAAACGCAAAAAATATGAGAAAAAAATGAGCATGTTTAAAAGAAAGTCAATTGTTTCTTAATTTCCAATGGTCGCCATTTGGTTGCAAACTAACAAAAATCACTCCTATGATGAATTCCCAAAAATATTTTTGTTCTGATCTTAATTGAAAATGTTGAGTCAAAACTATAGTGTTTCATTCGATGGAAAGTCCGTTAAGCACCAATATTGTGTGCTAAGGTTGTTGTAATTGAAGAACTTTCAATTGGCTATGACTTCCGTGAATATGATTCAATTTTCATCAAATTTTCAAAGTATCCAATTTCATTGAGTTTATGGTTATCAATGCGATTTTATTGTGAAAAATGCAAAATTCGAAGCTCATACTATTATTAACAAAGTAAAGTGAATTTCGACTTCTGAGGTAGCTATTGTTGTTGTACTCATAAGCATCTACCTCCATTATTTCTTCAGCTTTTTCAGATCACATGTGTTCAATCGCAAGGAGGTGGGGCACAAATGTTTCGTGCTCTCGAAGCAAAAAATGTCAGTTTCAGACTTGTTTTGAAAATTTTTCATCAGAACCTTTCATTTGATACTCATATCGGCTACCTTTAATGAAATTTTTTTCAGGAGTCACTCCCCTATATGGGAAGACGTCCCTTAAGCACCTTGTAAAATTTTACTCCTATATACACAATTTTAAGTTCTAACTTATACGGTTTACAAGAAAAATTACTGTACCACACGGACGGACGGATAGGTCGCGATTTTCGTAGGGTTTTGTAAAATAATTTTACAAAAATTATTTAACAAAAAGGGTACCCTTACGATATTTTACGAGACAATCTAAAATTAAATGATACAGTTACTATCAAGGTTGAGCAAATTTCAACTTCTCAGGTATTTGTCGTGACAATGACAAATACCTCGCCTACTCCGTTATCTATATTGCAATTTTAATAACGAATATCTCATCAAGACCTTTCATTTCGTATCCTACCCGACTATCTTTGGTGAAAAAAATTGTTTAACGGTTGATATCCTTGCATGAGATGCCCCTTCAAAAGCCTCGGAACTTTCATTAACTAGAAACTCCTGAACTCTTCACAAAATTTGATGATTGTAGCTTCCGTAGTTCCTGAGAAACTTGCTGTGATGCACTGACGGACGGACAGGTACCGATTTTAGTAGGGTATTTTTAAAAATAAAATATCTCCGCTCCTTTTTTGAAGAAGGTCGTTGCATTACAAGGGGGATGTCAAGAAAAAGGCTGAAGTGAACCACTCATCCATCTCTAAATGATGTAAACTTAAAATGTGTAGTTGACTATAACCTAGTTAAATAACAAACTAAGCAGTTTCAACAGGATGACCAGCTTTTGTCGCCAGGAGCCGCCACTCCTGATGACTACGGGGCTGCACGACTGCTTTTGTGGACTTCACACGCGCTTGAGGTTCTCGTTATTATTCAATGTTTTTGGAGTCAACATGGCATTACCAGAACGTATAAACTATCAAGTGAGTTCACATAGAACGAGTTCCCTACTTAAAAGTATAATTTGAGTACGTATAAGCGTTCGCAAACGCGTTCATGGGGAAATATTAGAAAGAGTTTGAAGCTTCAAACATTACCCTGTATTGGTGCTTGAAGGAAATGCAAGACGATGAGCTTTCATTTCGAACAGATTGGCGAAAGATTCCCCGTTCAATTGATGTACGTACATATGTACATACAGAACAGCAAATCGATTTTGATGTTGAAAGTTTTGTCCCAAGTGAATAGCGCTTTCACGTTTTATCTCAAATGGAAACACATTATGATAAACGCGCTCTCTATTTTGTGCAATTTTATCGCTTGTTTCATTCGAACATTTTCCCTCTCTTTTAATTTGGCTGATCAGCTGTTGAAAACGCTTGTTAGTATTATGATCTGGCATTACGGTAAAAGATGCGGCAAATATTTGACAATTTGAACAGATGAAACCATGTGAACGGAAGCTACCAAACTTTTTGTGATAAATGATTTCTCAGAGGTCGTTTCTTACCAATGAAGGTACAAAACTACTAAAATGCGAGTGCAGAATATAAAAAAATTATAGCAAAGAAACGAAAAAAATCCCCCGTTGGAAACGTTTGAGAAGGTAGTTCCCAAGATTAAACATCGAAACAATATGGAGGGATATGAATCACCAACCATTGTAAGGTTAGAAAGATTGAAAAGCTTGGTTCTCACATGCATCAATCATATTTATGAGCGATTTTTAGTCTACAACCATCCTTCGTTGACTTTGTTGAAATGACACCTGAACAATGTCCGGAACTTAATCCGCTCATACTCCAGGAGTGAGGTTAAAAATCAATGGGTGGACAAACTGAGGGGTATTACCCCACAGGCCCCAGATGGCGTTTTCACGAAAGTGAATAGTTTATTCCCCAAGAAGGTTTCGAATCTTGGAGTCGCTAGTGATGAGATCAATTTTCTCGATAGGGCTGGTATCGAAATTGATAGTACGACTCTGGATAGAAATGGAAACAGGATTATATGTGATAGTTCGCATTAATTTGCCCTGATTTGAACCCATTTTGAAATGATTCATCTACCAAACCCTGACGGAGGGAATCAAATATTTTCAGAGGTCATTGAAGCAAAAGTTTTTGACTTCAAATCAAGCTTGAATGGCGAATCTTTTCTTCATTTCAATGAAACATTGACATCTGACCTCAAACCGAGCTTGAATCTTATTGATTATTTTGTCAGCTATGAAGACTTGTGTTTCATATTGGGCAGGATAAACAACAAGAAATCATCTGGTATTGACGGTGTTCCAAATATAGTTCTCCAACATTTGCCTGAGGTTGGTATTAGGAATTATTGCATATTGTTAAACAACATGTTGAGCAATTCATGTTTCCCAGCTGCGTGGAGATATGATAAGGTATTTCCAATCTTCAAGAATGGAAAGGAATCTTCGAGCCATGAAAGCTATCGCCCAATCTGCTTGCTGCCCAACATCAGATAGATGTTTGAAGTAATACTGGGCAAAGCATTAAACACTCACATTGAGAAATATGAGTTGATGACGAATTGCGAATTTTGGTTTAGTTCCAGCCATTCGAATACGCGATAACGAGCGCAAACTCAACTGCGCTTCCATGCCCCGTCGAAGACCCCGGTACGGCAAGCCCCCATTGTACTGGTGGTCTACTGAAATCGCTGAAAAGCGGAGGGAGTGTCACAAGCTTTGGCGTGAGGCTCAACGGGCGCGGAACCGTGACAAGGCATGCAATCAGGTGGCAGCATATAAGTTGGCCAGGAAATGCCTTCGCGAACTGATCAACAGTAGTAAGGCTCGCTGCTGGCAAGACCTAGTGGACAATGTGAACAATGATCCGTGGGACCTTGGCTACAAGCTGGTCATGGGGAAACTTGGTGCCCTATGGAAGCCTTGTACACGTGACGGGGGAAAGATGGACGCGATGGTGCGGGGACTCTTCCCCGCCCATCCCGTCCGTGTTGACGCTGTCCATGGTGAAACAGCAGTAGAGTGCCCACTCTTCACACAGCTGGAACTGGAGGAGGCAGTCCTCTCCTTGAAAGCGAGGAAGGCTCCAGGTCCAGATGGTGTTCCAGCTGAGGTGTTGCAACTCGTCTATCACCATTGTCCTGACTTGCTGCTCAGCACATTCAACGCTTGCCTACGGGACGGGGTTTTCCCGGTACGATGGAAGGTGGCGAGGCTCGTGCTGATCAGCAAGGGGAAGGGAAATCCCGAATCGCCGTCTGCATACCGCCCGTTATGCATGCTAGACACGGCTGGGAAAGTGCTAGAGAAACTCATCAAGGGAAGACTCACTAACGCGATTCGTGCTGCTGGGGACCTATCTTCTCGGCGGTATGGCTTTAGAGCAGGACGTTCTACCATTGATGCGATTGCAGAGGTGGTGAACGCGGTCCAAAAGGCAGAGGCATATAGCCGCACCAAGTGACGGATCGTCCTGTTGGTGACACTCGACGTCAGGAATGCCTTCAACTCCGCTAGATCGGTGGATATTCTGGACACGCTGGAAAACCCTTTTCAAGTTACCGAATATCTAATGCGGCTTTTGAGGAACTACCTAAAGGACCGAAGCCTGCTCTACGACACGACACAGGGCCAGCGAAGGATGGAAATTACATCGAGTGTTGCCCAGGGATCTATCCTTGGTCCGGACCTGTGGAACGTGTCTTACGACGGGCTACTGAGACTTGAGATGCCAGATGAGTCGCGCTTGGTTGGCTATGCGGATGATGTTGCGGCTCTGGTCGCTGGACGCACCGTTGAACAAGCGCAACTTAGGCTAGGTATGCTAATGCGCCGAGTGAGGGACTGGATGACTGCTCGCTGGCTCAGTTTAGCACTGGAGAAAACCGAAGTGGTCATCTTGACAAAAACGAGAATCCCTAGAGTAAGGATGATCAGTATTGGAGATATACAAATCGAATCGAAGCCAGCGGTGAAGTACCTGGGGCTACTGATCGAGTCGAAGATGAGTTTCTCTGAGCAAATCAGGGCAACGACTGAGAAGGCTGCTTCGGGAAAATCGGCCCTGAGTCGACTTATGGCCAACGTAGGGGGACCCAGCCCATCAAGAAGACGCCTCTTGATGAGTGCTGTAGGGTCAGTGCTACTGTACGGAGCAGAGGTATGGGGCGACGCGCTCAGCAAGGAGGTATACCGAAAACGTTTGGCACAGGTACAGAGAAGAGGAGCACTGAGAATTGCATCTTCGTATCCAACAGTCTCCGACTCGGTGGTGAGGGTGATTGCAGGCGTGATACCTGTCGCCCTCCTTGCTAGAGAGCGCCGCGCTATTTACCTGCGCCGAAACGAGGATGCGAGGAAGATAGTTGTCAGCGAGGAGAGACAACGTTCGCTCAACGATTGGTAGCAGTCTTGGGTGAATTGCACGAAGGGAAGGTGGACTGCGCGCCTCATCCCGGATGTGAGACCGTGGCTAAATCGAAGGCATGATGAGACTGACTTCTATCTGACCCAGCTTTTGAGCGGGCACGGGTGTTTTCAGTCTTACCTGCACAAGATGGGTAAGTCACGGTCTCCCGATTGTCGGTTTTGCCCAGGAGAGGAGGACAATGCCTGTCACACATTTTTTGCGTGTAAAAAATGGGTCAGGCTGCAAAGGGAACTCTACAGGGAGACGGGAGAGCTCACCCCGGATAATATAGTTGCGGTGATGCTCGAATCAGTTGACAAATGGAACCAGGTGGCACATTATGCTCGGGCAGTCCTAAAATATAAAAGGGACTCACAGCAGCCGGGGGCGCTGGGGCTGGGGGATCGCTCTTCTGGCATTTCCTCTTCCCCTCTCCCTGCCGCTAGGAGGGGGACTACCCAGCTTGAAGGCGCCACACGGCGTAACAAAACGAGACCTGGCCCGAAGTAATGTGTCAAACGGTTCCAGGCTGGGTTCTCAGATTGACAGGGGAGGTGTTTAGTGGGTAGTCCAGTGGCGCATAGGAGTGCATAAATAGCATTCACCTCCCTACCACAAAAAAAAACTCAACATTGGTTGGAAATTTAACAACAGAGAATGTGTTGGAACGTGTCTCATTGATATGGAGAAAGCCTTCGAATTGGTGTGGTTAGATGGACTAGTTTTTAAACTCCTTCAGGACAGGTTCCCCAGAAACCTTGTCGGTATGATGTGCAATATATTATACAGGAACTCATTTGTTGTTACTGATGGAAATCTGGCGATAATGCGTGAATTCAAGGTCTTGAATGGAATACAGTAGGGAACAGTTACTGCGCATCTGCTTTTCTCAATATTCATTCGCAAGCTTTTGAACGGCTTTGCTTTGAACGTCTCGCCAAAGTGATCATTGGTGAGGCTGAACGGGCGCAAAACCGTGACGAGGCATGCAACTGGGTGGTAGCATGTTAGTCAATAGCAAGGCTCGCTGCTGGCCAGACCTAATGGAAAATGTGAACAAGAATCCGTGGGGCCTTGGCTACAAGCTAGTTATGCGGAAGCTTGGCGCCCTACAGAAGCCTTGCATACATGATGCAGAAAAGATGGACGAGATAGTGCGGGGACTCTTCCCCGCCCATCCTGTCCATGTTGACGCTGTTCATGGTGAAACAGCAGTCGAGTGTCCACTCTTCACACGCGGAAGGCTCCAGGTCCAGATGGTGTTCCGGCTGAGGTGTTGCGGCTTGTCTTTCACCATTGTCCTGACTTGCCGCTCAGCACATTTAACGCTTGCCTACGAGACGGGGTTTTCCCGGTACGATGGAAAGTGGCGAGGCTCGTGCTGATCAACAAGGGGAAGGAAAACCCCGAATCACCGTCTCCATACCGCCCGCTATGCATGCTAGACACGGCTGCGAAAGTGTTAGATAAACTCATCAAGGGAAGGCTCACTGATGCATTTCGTGCTGTCTTTGGAGCAGGACGTTCTACTATCCATGCAATTGCAGAGGTGGTGAACGTGGTCCAAAAGGCAGAGGCACATACTCGCACCAAGCGATGAATTGTCCTGTTGGTGACACTCGACGTCAGGAACGTCTTCAACTCCGCTAGATGGGTGAATATTCTGGATACGCTGGAAAAGTCTTTTCAAGTTACCGAATATCTAATGCGGCTTTTGAAGGACTACCTAAAGGACCGAAGCCTGCTCTACGACACGACACAGGGCCAGCAAAAGATGGCGGTTACATCGGGTGTTGCCCAGGGATCTATCCTTTGTCCAGACCTGTGGAACATGTCTAACGACGGGCTACTAAGACTGGAGATGCCAGATGAGTCGTGGTTGGTCAACTATGTGGATGATGTTGCGGCTCTGGTCACTGGATGCACCATTGATCGAGCGCAACTTAGGCTGGATATGCTAATGTACCGAGTGATAGACTTGATGACTGCTCGTGGGCTCAGTTTAGTACTGGTGAAAACCGAAGTGAACATCTTGACAAAAAAGAGAATCCCTAGAGTAAGGATGATCAGTATTGGAGACATACGAATCGAATCAAAGCCATCGGTAAAGTACCTGGGGCTACTGATCGAGTCAAAGATGAGTTTCTCTGAACAAATCAGTGCAACGGCTGAGAAGACTGCTTCGAGAATATCGGCTCTGAGTCAACTTAGGGGGGCTCAGCCCATCAAGAAGGCGCCTTTTGATGAGTGTTGTAGGTTCCGTTCCACTGTACGGAGCAGAGGTATGAGGTGACGGTCTCAATAAGGAAGTTTACCGAAAACGCCTGACACAGGTACAGAGAAGGGAGCACTGAGGATTGCATCTTCGTATCCGACAGTCTCTGGTTGGGCAGTGAAAGTCATTGCAGGCGTGATAACTGTCGTCCTCCTTGCTTGAGAGTGCCGTGGTATTTTCCTGCGTCGAAACGAGGATGCAGGAGAGATGGTTGTCCGCAAAGAGAGATAGCGCTCACTCAACGATTGGCAGCAGCATTCGGTGGATTGCATGAAGGGAAGGCGGACTGCGCGCCTCATCCCGGATGTGAGACTGGGGCTAAATCGAAGGAATGGTGAGACTGTCTTTTATCTGACCCAGTTTTTGATCGGGCATGGGTGTTTTCAGTCTTACCTGGACAAGATTGGTAAGTTACGGTCCCCCGATTGTGCGTATTGCCCAGAGAGGAAGACAATGCCTGCCACATATTTTTCGCCTGCATTAGATGGGACAGGCTGCGAAGACCCCTCTACAGGAAGACCGGAGAGCTCACCCCGGATAGTATAGTTACGGTGATGCTTGAATCGGTTGACAAATGAAACCAGGTGGTACATTATGTTTGGGCAGTCCTGAAAGATAAAAGGGACTCACAGCAGCCGGGGGTGTTGGGGCTGAGGGATCGCTTTTCTGGCAACCCAGCTTGAAGGCGCCACACGGCGCAACAAAACGAGACCTGACCCGAAGTAATGTGTCAACCGATTCCTGGCTAGGTTCTTAGGATGACAAGGGAGGTGTTTAGTGGGTAGTCCGGTCGCCTTTTTGCGAACATGGGAGCCCCACACTCTGTGCGTAAATGGGCATTCACCTCCCTACCACAAAAAAAAACGAAGTCATTGGTAGCGTTTGCTGATGATCTGATCATCTACTTGGTGGACCGAAAAGCAACAATAGTTCAGAGCAATCTTCGAAAAATGTTCAATGATGCGCAGCTCTACACCAACAATTGACGAATGAAAATTAATGCGCAGAAGTGCAAAACAATTTTGTTTCGGACAACGCTGCGGGGGGACAGTCAAGGCCTGCAACGTTATTGGAATGATTTCTACATTATGGGTGGCGAAGGCAGTTCAGAACAGATTCCACATAAATCCTGTATTCATGTCAAAATCATGCTCAGAAAAGCACAAAAAGTAGTCATGGCCCTTCGACAACATTTCCATTCCAGATACATCGATCAAATGGTCAAAGTTATCTGTTACAAGGCCCTGGTTAGACCAGTTTTGACATATAGATGTCAGATCTGGTACAACCAGAGTGCTAGTACTATGGAAAAATTAAGAGTTTTCGCAAGGAAATGTCTTCTTCTCATGTACTAATATGTACAAAAAACCTGAGACGGATTGGAAACACTGCTCAAGTGACAAGAGTCGATATCTTCATATTGAGACTGTTTTGGAATAACATCGCTAGATCTGTAATAGCGAAAACCTTTGGATTTCTCAGGCGTTCCACCCTACAGACGGGTATATTTAGACTTATCTCACTACTGGCTTCATTTCTCCAGAAGCATTCATGTATTTGGACATGAAACGATATGTTTTTGATTCTGACGCTATCCCAATCATATTTCACATATAAAGACGGGCCACCGATAAGAAGATGAAAAATCCTCCAAGTTTGAGTTCACGAGACCAACAATTGCAATGGAAGTTCTCATTTGGTGGATTTGTTTATTGTGGATTTGCATATTGTTCAACAACATGTTGAGCAATTCATGTTTCCCAGCTGCGTGGAGATATGATAAGGTATTTCCAATCTTCAAGAATGGAAAGGAATCTTCGAGCC
Organism: Odontomyia ornata; assembly: GCA_963969285.1. Lineage (NCBI taxonomy): Eukaryota > Metazoa > Arthropoda > Insecta > Diptera > Stratiomyidae > Odontomyia > Odontomyia ornata. The sequence continues at coordinate 246,143,804 of OZ017740.1, read as the reverse complement.
ATGAAAGCTATCGCCCAATCTGCTTGCTGCCCAACATCAGATAGATGTTTGAAGTAATACTGGGCAAAGCATTAAACACTCACATTGAGAAATATGAGTTGATGACGAATTGCGAATTTTGGTTTAGTTCCAGCCATTCGAATACGCGATAACGAGCGCAAACTCAACTGCGCTTCCATGCCCCGTCAAAGACCCCGGTACGGCAAGCCCCCATTGTACTGGTGGTCTACTGAAATCGCTGAAAAGCGGAGGGAGTGTCACAAGCTTTGGCGTGAGGCTCAACGGGCGCGGAACCGTGACAAGGCATGCAATCAGGTGGCAGCATATAAGTTGGCCAGGAAATGCCTTCGCGAACTGATCAACAGTAGTAAGGCTCGCTGCTGGCAAGACCTAGTGGACAATGTGAACAATGATCCGTGGGACCTTGGCTACAAGCTGGTCATGGGGAAACTTGGTGCCCTATGGAAGCCTTGTACACGTGACGGGGGAAAGATGGACGCGATGGTGCGGGGACTCTTCCCCGCCCATCCCGTCCGTGTTGACGCTGTCCATGGTGAAACAGCAGTAGAGTGCCCACTCTTCACACAGCTGGAACTGGAGGAGGCAGTCCTCTCCTTGAAAGCGAGGAAGGCTCCAGGTCCAGATGGTGTTCCAGCTGAGGTGTTGCAACTCGTCTATCACCATTGTCCTGACTTGCTGCTCAGCACATTCAACGCTTGCCTACGGGACGGGGTTTTCCCGGTACGATGGAAGGTGGCGAGGCTCGTGCTGATCAGCAAGGGGAAGGGAAATCCCGAATCGCCGTCTGCATACCGCCCGTTATGCATGCTAGACACGGCTGGGAAAGTGCTAGAGAAACTCATCAAGGGAAGACTCACTAACGCGATTCGTGCTGCTGGGGACCTATCTTCTCGGCGGTATGGCTTTAGAGCAGGACGTTCTACCATTGATGCGATTGCAGAGGTGGTGAGCGCGGTCCAAAAGGCAGAGGCATATAGCCGCACCAAGTGACGGATCGTCCTGTTGGTGACACTCGACGTCAGGAATGCCTTCAACTCCGCTAGATCGGTGGATATTCTGGACATGCTGGAAAACCCTTTTCAAGTTACCGAATATCTAATGCGGCTTTTGAGGAACTACCTAAAGGACCGAAGCCTGCTCTACGACACGACACAGGGCCAGCGAAGGATGGAAATTACATCGAGTGTTGCCCAGGGATCTATCCTTGGTCCGGACCTGTGGAACGTGTCTTACGACGGGCTACTGAGACTTGAGATGCCAGATGAGTCGCGCTTGGTTGGCTATGCGGATGATGTTGCGGCTCTGGTCGCTGGACGCACCGTTGAACAAGCGCAACTTAGGCTAGGTATGCTAATGCGCCGAGTGAGGGACTGGATGACTGCTCGCTGGCTCAGTTTAGCACTGGAGAAAACCGAAGTGGTCATCTTGACAAAAACGAGAATCCCTAGAGTAAGGATGATCAGTATTGGAGATATACAAATCGAATCGAAGCCAGCGGTGAAGTACCTGGGGCTACTGATCGAGTCGAAGATGAGTTTCTCTGAGCAAATCAGGGCAACGACTGAGAAGGCTGCTTCGGGAAAATCGGCCCTGAGTCGACTTATGGCCAACGTAGGGGGACCCAGCCCATCAAGAAGACGCCTCTTGATGAGTGCTGTAGGGTCAGTGCTACTGTACGGAGCAGAGGTATGGGGCGACGCGCTCAGCAAGGAGGTATACCGAAAACGTTTGGCACAGGTACAGAGAAGAGGAGCACTGAGAATTGCATCTTCGTATCCAACAGTCTCCGACTCGGTGGTGAGGGTGATTGCAGGCGTGATACCTGTCGCCCTCCTTGCTAGAGAGCGCCGCGCTATTTACCTGCGCCGAAACGAGGATGCGAGGAAGATAGTTATCAGCGAGGAGAGACAACGTTCGCTCAACGATTGGTAGCAGTCTTGGGTGAATTGCACGAAGGGAAGGTGGACTGCGCGCCTCATCCCGGATGTGAGACCGTGGCTAAATCGAAGGCATGATGAAACTGACTTCTATCTGACCCAGCTTTTGAGCGGGCACGGGTGTTTTCAGTCTTACCTGCACAAGATCGGTAAGTCATGGTCTCCCGATTGTCGGTTTTGCCCAGGAGAGGAGGACAATGCCTGTCACACATTTTTCGCGTGCACAAAATGGGTCAGGCTGCGAAGGGAACTCTACAAGGAGACGGGAGAGCTCACCCCGGATAATATAGTTGCGGTGATGCTCGAATCGGTTGACGAATGGAACCAGGTGGCACATTATGCTCGGGCAGTCCTAAAATATAAAAGGGACTCACAGCAGCCGGGGGCGCTGGGGCTGGGGGATCGCTCTTCTGGCATTTCCTCTTCCCCTCTCCCTGCCGCTAGGAGGGGGACTACCCAGCTTGAAGGCGCCACACGGCGTAACAAAACGAGACCTGGCCCGAAGTAATGTGTCAAACGGTTCCAGGCTGGGTTCTCAGATTGACAGGGGAGGTGTTTAGTGGGTAGTCCAGTGGCGCATAGGAGTGCATAAATAGCATTCACCTCCCTACCACAAAAAAAAACTCAACATTGGTTGGAAATTTAACAACAGAGAATGTGTTGGAACGTGTCTCATTGATATGGAGAAAGCCTTCGAATTGGTGTGGTTAGATGGACTAGTTTTTAAACTCCTTCAGGACAGGTTCCCCAGAAACCTTGTCGGTATGATGTGCAATATGTTATACAGGAACTCATTTGTTGTTACTGATGGAAATCTGGCGATAATGCGTGAATTCAAGGTCTTGAATGGAATACAGTAGGGAACAGTTACTGCGCATCTGCTTTTCTCAATATTCATTCGCAAGCTTTTGAACGGCTTTGCTTTGAACGTCTCGCCAAAGTGATCATTGGTGAGGCTGAACGGGCGCAAAACCGTGACGAGGCATGCAACTGGGTGGTAGCATGTTAGTCAATAGCAAGGCTCGCTGCTGGCCAGACCTAATGGAAAATGTGAACAAGAATCCGTGGGGCCTTGGCTACAAGCTAGTTATGCGGAAGCTTGGCGCCCTACAGAAGCCTTGCATACATGATGCAGAAAAGATGGACGAGATAGTGCGGGGACTCTTCCCCGCCCATCCTGTCCATGTTGACGCTGTTCATGGTGAAACAGCAGTCGAGTGTCCACTCTTCACACGCGGAAGGCTCCAGGTCCAGATGGTGTTCCGGCTGAGGTGTTGCGGCTTGTCTTTCACCATTGTCCTGACTTGCCGCTCAGCACATTTAACGCTTGCCTACGAGACGGGGTTTTCCCGGTACGATGGAAAGTGGCGAGGCTCGTGCTGATCAACAAGGGGAAGGAAAACCCCGAATCACCGTCTCCATACCGCCCGCTATGCATGCTAGACACGGCTGCGAAAGTGTTAGATAAACTCATCAAGGGAAGGCTCACTGATGCATTTCGTGCTGTCTTTGGAGCAGGACGTTCTACTATCCATGCAATTGCAGAGGTGGTGAACGTGGTCCAAAAGGCAGAGGCACATACTCGCACCAAGCGATGAATTGTCCTGTTGGTGACACTCGACGTCAGGAACGTCTTCAACTCCGCTAGATGGGTGAATATTCTGGATACGCTGGAAAAGTCTTTTCAAGTTACCGAATATCTAATGCGGCTTTTGAAGGACTACCTAAAGGACCGAAGCCTGCTCTACGACACGACACAGGGCCAGCAAAAGATGGCGGTTACATCGGGTGTTGCCCAGGGATCTATCCTTTGTCCAGACCTGTGGAACATGTCTAACGACGGGCTACTAAGACTGGAGATGCCAGATGAGTCGTGGTTGGTCAACTATGTGGATGATGTTGCGGCTCTGGTCACTGGATGCACCATTGATCGAGCGCAACTTAGGCTGGATATGCTAATGTACCGAGTGATAGACTTGATGACTGCTCGTGGGCTCAGTTTAGTACTGGTGAAAACCGAAGTGAACATCTTGACAAAAAAGAGAATCCCTAGAGTAAGGATGATCAGTATTGGAGACATACGAATCGAATCAAAGCCATCGGTAAAGTACCTGGGGCTACTGATCGAGTCAAAGATGAGTTTCTCTGAACAAATCAGTGCAACGGCTGAGAAGACTGCTTCGAGAATATCGGCTCTGAGTCAACTTAGGGGGGCTCAGCCCATCAAGAAGGCGCCTTTTGATGAGTGTTGTAGGTTCCGTTCCACTGTACGGAGCAGAGGTATGAGGTGACGGTCTCAATAAGGAAGTTTACCGAAAACGCCTGACACAGGTACAGAGAAGGGAGCACTGAGGATTGCATCTTCGTATCCGACAGTCTCTGGTTGGGCAGTGAAAGTCATTGCAGGCGTGATAACTGTCGTCCTCCTTGCTTGAGAGTGCCGTGGTATTTTCCTGCGTCGAAACGAGGATGCAGGAGAGATGGTTGTCCGCAAAGAGAGATAGCGCTCACTCAACGATTGGCAGCAGCATTCGGTGGATTGCATGAAGGGAAGGCGGACTGCGCGCCTCATCCCGGATGTGAGACTGGGGCTAAATCGAAGGAATGGTGAGACTGTCTTTTATCTGACCCAGTTTTTGATCGGGCATGGGTGTTTTCAGTCTTACCTGGACAAGATTGGTAAGTTACGGTCCCCCGATTGTGCGTATTGCCCAGAGAGGAAGACAATGCCTGCCACATATTTTTCGCCTGCATTAGATGGGACAGGCTGCGAAGACCCCTCTACAGGAAGACCGGAGAGCTCACCCCGGATAGTATAGTTACGGTGATGCTTGAATCGGTTGACAAATGAAACCAGGTGGTACATTATGTTTGGGCAGTCCTGAAAGATAAAAGGGACTCACAGCAGCCGGGGGTGTTGGGGCTGAGGGATCGCTTTTCTGGCAACCCAGCTTGAAGGCGCCACACGGCGCAACAAAACGAGACCTGACCCGAAGTAATGTGTCAACCGATTCCTGGCTAGGTTCTTAGGATGACAAGGGAGGTGTTTAGTGGGTAGTCCGGTCGCCTTTTTGCGAACATGGGAGCCCCACACTCTGTGCGTAAATGGGCATTCACCTCCCTACCACAAAAAAAAAACGAAGTCATTGGTAGCGTTTGCTGATGATCTGATCATCTACTTGGTGGACCGAAAAGCAACAATAGTTCAGAGCAATCTTCGAAAAATGTTCAATGATGCGCAGCTCTACACCAACAATTGACGAATGAAAATTAATGCGCAGAAGTGCAAAACAATTTTGTTTCGGACAACGCTGCGGGGGGACAGTCAAGGCCTGCAACGTTATTGGAATGATTTCTACATTATGGGTGGCGAAGGCAGTTCAGAACAGATTCCACATAAATCCTGTATTCATGTCAAAATCATGCTCAGAAAAGCACAAAAAGTAGTCATGGCCCTTCGACAACATTTCCATTCCAGATACATCGATCAAATGGTCAAAGTTATCTGTTACAAGGCCCTGGTTAGACCAGTTTTGACATATAGATGTCAGATCTGGTACAACCAGAGTGCTAGTACTATGGAAAAATTAAGAGTTTTCGCAAGGAAATGTCTTCTTCTCATGTACTAATATGTACAAAAAACCTGAGACGGATTGGAAACACTGCTCAAGTGACAAGAGTCGATATCTTCATATTGAGACTGTTTTGGAATAACATCGCTAGATCTGTAATAGCGAAAACCTTTGGATTTCTCAGGCGTTCCACCCTACAGACGGGTATATTTAGACTTATCTCACTACTGGCTTCATTTCTCCAGAAGCATTCATGTATTTGGACATGAAACGATATGTTTTTGATTCTGACGCTATCCCAATCATATTTCACATATAAAGACGGGCCACCGATAAGAAGATGAAAAATCCTCCAAGTTTGAGTTCACGAGACCAACAATTGCAATGGAAGTTCTCATTTGGTGGATTTGTTTATTGTGGATTTGCATATTGTTAAACAACATGTTGAGCAATTCATGTTTCCCAGCTGCGTGGAGATATGATAAGGTATTTCCAATCTTCAAGAATGGAAAGGAATCTTCGAGCCATGAAAGCTATCGCCCAATCTGCTTGCTGCCCAACATCAGATAGATGTTTGAAGTAATACTGGGCAAAGCATTAAACACTCACATTGAGAAATATGAGTTGATGACGAATTGCGAATTTTGGTTTAGTTCCAGCCATTCGAATACGCGATAACGAGCGCAAACTCAACTGCGCTTCCATGCCCCGTCGAAGACCCCGGTACGGCAAGCCCCCATTGTACTGGTGGTCTACTGAAATCGCTGAAAAGCGGAGGGAGTGTCACAAGCTTTGGCGTGAGGCTCAACGGGCGCGGAACCGTGACAAGGCATGCAATCAGGTGGCAGCATATAAGTTGGCCAGGAAATGCCTTCGCGAACTGATCAACAGTAGTAAGGCTCGCTGCTGGCAAGACCTAGTGGACAATGTGAACAATGATCCGTGGGACCTTGGCTACAAGCTGGTCATGGGGAAACTTGGTGCCCTATGGAAGCCTTGTACACGTGACGGGGGAAAGATGGACGCGATGGTGCGGGGACTCTTCCCCGCCCATCCCGTCCGTGTTGACGCTGTCCATGGTGAAACAGCAGTAGAGTGCCCACTCTTCACACAGCTGGAACTGGAGGAGGCAGTCCTCTCCTTGAAAGCGAGGAAGGCTCCAGGTCCAGATGGTGTTCCAGCTGAGGTGTTGCAACTCGTCTATCACCATTGTCCTGACTTGCTGCTCAGCACATTCAACGCTTGCCTACGGGACGGGGTTTTCCCGGTACGATGGAAGGTGGCGAGGCTCGTGCTGATCAGCAAGGGGAAGGGAAATCCCGAATCGCCGTCTGCATACCGCCCGTTATGCATGCTAGACACGGCTGGGAAAGTGCTAGAGAAACTCATCAAGGGAAGACTCACTAACGCGATTCGTGCTGCTGGGGACCTATCTTCTCGGCGGTATGGCTTTAGAGCAGGACGTTCTACCATTGATGCGATTGCAGAGGTGGTGAACGCGGTCCAAAAGGCAGAGGCATATAGCCGCACCAAGTGACGGATCGTCCTGTTGGTGACACTCGACGTCAGGAATGCCTTCAACTCCGCTAGATCGGTGGATATTCTGGACACGCTGGAAAACCCTTTTCAAGTTACCGAATATCTAATGCGGCTTTTGAGGAACTACCTAAAGGACCGAAGCCTGCTCTACGACACGACACAGGGCCAGCGAAGGATGGAAATTACATCGAGTGTTGTCCAGGGATCTATCCTTGGTCCGGACCTGTGGAACGTGTCTTACGACGGGCTACTGAGACTTGAGATGCCAGATGAGTCGCGCTTGGTTGGCTATGCGGATGATGTTGCGGCTCTGGTCGCTGGACGCACCGTTGAACAAGCGCAACTTAGGCTAGGTATGCTAATGCGCCGAGTGAGGGACTGGATGACTGCTCGCTGGCTCAGTTTAGCACTGGAGAAAACCGAAGTGGTCATCTTGACAAAAACGAGAATCCCTAGAGTAAGGATGATCAGTATTGGAGATATACAAATCGAATCGAAGCCAGCGGTGAAGTACCTGGGGCTACTGATCGAGTCGAAGATGAGTTTCTCTGAGCAAATCAGGGCAACGACTGAGAAGGCTGCTTCGGGAAAATCGGCCCTGAGTCGACTTATGGCCAACGTAGGGGGACCCAGCCCATCAAGAAGACGCCTCTTGATGAGTGCTGTAGGGTCAGTGCTACTGTACGGAGCAGAGGTATGGGGCGACGCGCTCAGCAAGGAGGTATACCGAAAACGTTTGGCACAGGTACAGAGAAGAGGAGCACTGAGAATTGCATCTTCGTATCCAACAGTCTCCGACTCGGTGGTGAGGGTGATTGCAGGCGTGATACCTGTCGCCCTCCTTGCTAGAGAGCGCCGCGCTATTTACCTGCGCCGAAACGAGGATGCGAGGAAGATAGTTATCAGCGAGGAGAGACAACGTTCGCTCAACGATTGGTAGCAGTCTTGGGTGAATTGCACGAAGGGAAGGTGGACTGCGCGCCTCATCCCGGATGTGAGACCGTGGCTAAATCGAAGGCATGATGAAACTGACTTCTATCTGACCCAGCTTTTGAGCGGGCACGGGTGTTTTCAGTCTTACCTGCACAAGATCGGTAAGTCATGGTCTCCCGATTGTCGGTTTTGCCCAGGAGAGGAGGACAATGCCTGTCACACATTTTTCGCGTGCACAAAATGGGTCAGGCTGCGAAGGGAACTCTACAAGGAGACGGGAGAGCTCACCCCGGATAATATAGTTGCGGTGATGCTCGAATCGGTTGACGAATGGAACCAGGTGGCACATTATGCTCGGGCAGTCCTAAAATATAAAAGGGACTCACAGCAGCCGGGGGCGCTGGGGCTGGGGGATCGCTCTTCTGGCATTTCCTCTTCCCCTCTCCCTGCCGCTAGGAGGGGGACTACCCAGCTTGAAGGCGCCACACGGCGTAACAAAACGAGACCTGGCCCGAAGTAATGTGTCAAACGGTTCCAGGCTGGGTTCTCAGATTGACAGGGGAGGTGTTTAGTGGGTAGTCCAGTGGCGCATAGGAGTGCATAAATAGCATTCACCTCCCTACCACAAAAAAAAACTCAACATTGGTTGGAAATTTAACAACAGAGAATGTGTTGGAACGTGTCTCATTGATATGGAGAAAGCCTTCGAATTGGTGTGGTTAGATGGACTAGTTTTTAAACTCCTTCAGGACAGGTTCCCCAGAAACCTTGTCGGTATGATGTGCAATATGTTATACAGGAACTCATTTGTTGTTACTGATGGAAATCTGGCGATAATGCGTGAATTCAAGGTCTTGAATGGAATACAGTAGGGAACAGTTACTGCGCATCTGCTTTTCTCAATATTCATTCGCAAGCTTTTGAACGGCTTTGCTTTGAACGTCTCGCCAAAGTGATCATTGGTGAGGCTGAACGGGCGCAAAACCGTGACGAGGCATGCAACTGGGTGGTAGCATGTTAGTCAATAGCAAGGCTCGCTGCTGGCCAGACCTAATGGAAAATGTGAACAAGAATCCGTGGGGCCTTGGCTACAAGCTAGTTATGCGGAAGCTTGGCGCCCTACAGAAGCCTTGCATACATGATGCAGAAAAGATGGACGAGATAGTGCGGGGACTCTTCCCCGCCCATCCTGTCCATGTTGACGCTGTTCATGGTGAAACAGCAGTCGAGTGTCCACTCTTCACACGCGGAAGGCTCCAGGTCCAGATGATGTTCCGGCTGAGGTGTTGCGGCTTGTCTTTCACCATTGTCCTGACTTGCCGCTCAGCACATTTAACGCTTGCCTACGAGACGGGGTTTTCCCGGTACGATGGAAAGTGGCGAGGCTCGTGCTGATCAACAAGGGGAAGGAAAACCCCGAATCACCGTCTCCATACCGCCCGCTATGCATGCTAGACACGGCTGCGAAAGTGTTAGATAAACTCATCAAGGGAAGGCTCACTGATGCATTTCGTGCTGTCTTTGGAGCAGGACGTTCTACTATCCATGCAATTGCAGAGGTGGTGAACGTGGTCCAAAAGGCAGAGGCACATACTCGCACCAAGCGATGAATTGTCCTGTTGGTGACACTCGACGTCAGGAACGTCTTCAACTCCGCTAGATGGGTGAATATTCTGGATACGCTGGAAAAGTCTTTTCAAGTTACCAAATATCTAATGCGGCTTTTGAAGGACTACCTAAAGGACCGAAGCCTGCTCTACGACACGACACAGGGCCAGCAAAAGATGGCGGTTACATCGGGTGTTGCCCAGGGATCTATCCTTTGTCCAGACCTGTGGAACATGTCTAACGACGGGCTACTAAGACTGGAGATGCCAGATGAGTCGTGGTTGGTCAACTATGTGGATGATGTTGCGGCTCTGGTCACTGGATGCACCATTGATCGAGCGCAACTTAGGCTGGATATGCTAATGTACCGAGTGATAGACTTGATGACTGCTCGTGGGCTCAGTTTAGTACTGGTGAAAACCGAAGTGAACATCTTGACAAAAAAGAGAATCCCTAGAGTAAGGATGATCAGTATTGGAGACATACGAATCGAATCAAAGCCATCGGTAAAGTACCTGGGGCTACTGATCGAGTCAAAGATGAGTTTCTCTGAACAAATCAGTGCAACGGCTGAGAAGACTGCTTCGAGAATATCGGCTCTGAGTCAACTTAGGGGGGCTCAGCCCATCAAGAAGGCGCCTTTTGATGAGTGTTGTAGGTTCCGTTCCACTGTACGGAGCAGAGGTATGAGGTGACGGTCTCAATAAGGAAGTTTACCGAAAACGCCTGACACAGGTACAGAGAAGGGAGCACTGAGGATTGCATCTTCGTATCCGACAGTCTCTGGTTGGGCAGTGAAAGTCATTGCAGGCGTGATAACTGTCGTCCTCCTTGCTTGAGAGTGCCGTGGTATTTTCCTGCGTCGAAACGAGGATGCAGGAGAGATGGTTGTCCGCAAAGAGAGATAGCGCTCACTCAACGATTGGCAGCAGCATTCGGTGGATTGCATGAAGGGAAGGCGGACTGCGCGCCTCATCCCGGATGTGAGACTGGGGCTAAATCGAAGGAATGGTGAGACTGTCTTTTATCTGACCCAGTTTTTGATCGGGCATGGGTGTTTTCAGTCTTACCTGGACAAGATTGGTAAGTTACGGTCCCCCGATTGTGCGTATTGCCCAGAGAGGAAGACAATGCCTGCCACATATTTTTCGCCTGCATTAGATGGGACAGGCTGCGAAGACCCCTCTACAGGAAGACCGGAGAGCTCACCCCGGATAGTATAGTTACGGTGATGCTTGAATCGGTTGACAAATGAAACCAGGTGGTACATTATGTTTGGGCAGTCCTGAAAGATAAAAGGGACTCACAGCAGCCGGGGGTGTTGGGGCTGAGGGATCGCTTTTCTGGCAACCCAGCTTGAAGGCGCCACACGGCGCAACAAAACGAGACCTGACCCGAAGTAATGTGTCAACCGATTCCTGGCTAGGTTCTTAGGATGACAAGGGAGGTGTTTAGTGGGTAGTCCGGTCGCCTTTTTGCGAACATGGGAGCCCCACACTCTGTGCGTAAATGGGCATTCACCTCCCTACCACAAAAAAAACGAAGTCATTGGTAGCGTTTGCTGATGATCTGATCATCTATTTGGTGGACCGAAAAGCAACAATAGTTCAGAGCAATCTTCGAAAAATGTTCAATGATGCGCAGCTCTACACCAACAATTGACGAATGAAAATTAATGCGCAGAAGTGCAAAACAATTTTGTTTCGGACAACGCTGCGGGGGGACAGTCAAGGCCTGCAACGTTATTGGAATGATTTCTACATTATGGGTGGCGAAGGCAGTTCAGAACAGATTCCACATAAATCCTGTATTCATGTCAAAATCATGCTCAGAAAAGCACAAAAAGTAGTCATGGCCCTTCGACAACATTTCCATTCCAGATACATCGATCAAATGGTCAAAGTTATCTGTTACAAGGCCCTGGTTAGACCAGTTTTGACATATAGATGTCAGATCTGGTACAACCAGAGTGCTAGTACTATGGAAAAATTAAGAGTTTTCGCAAGGAAATGTCTTCTTCTCATGTACTAATATGTACAAAAAACCTGAGACGGATTGGAAACACTGCTCAAGTGACAAGAGTCGATATCTTCATATTGAGACTGTTTTGGAATAACATCGCTAGATCTGTAATAGCGAAAACCTTTGGATTTCTCAGGCGTTCCACCCTACAGACGGGTATATTAAGACTTATCTCACTACTGGCTTCATTTCTCCAGAAGCATTCATGTATTTGGACATGAAACGATATGTTTTTGATTCTGACGCTATCCCAATCATATTTCACATATAAAGACGGGCCACCGATAAGAAGATGAAAAATCCTCCAAGTTTGAGTTCACGAGACCAACAATTGCAATGGAAGTTCTCATTTGGTGGATTTGTTGAGGCTGGTCGAGCTGGGATGGAGCGATCTAGGTATTGGTGGCTGAATGACAAAGTCTAAATTATTCGTGCTTACCTTGTTGTTTTGTGTTTTCCGTTGCATAGTTTTGAGTTTCAGCTATTTTTGCTACATATAGTGTTTTTGTTTGTTGGTTTAAAAATTAGGAATAATTTGCAGTATTTAGGATAACATTTAACGTTTAGGTTAGTATTATTTTGTGATCATTTTTTGGTATAAGATAATGTTTTTTGATTGAATTTGATTAGAACTAGTTCATAACACATTAGATGTAGGATAAAAGTTCACTGTTTTGTTGAAATTATAAATAATTTTTACAGTGTTGGTTGGTTTTTTCTCCTTTTTCCAATTGAATCATAAAATATGTAATAATTTGAATTGATAAAGTATAAATTTAGAGAGCCGTGTGACCCATAAAGTTTTCTTTGTTTAATTGTTTACAATCAGCTTTATATTCTTTTAAAATTTATAACGATTAGTATTGAATAAAGCGCTTTTGGCTTGAACGAGATCCGCTTCCCATTGACCCAGGCACTACGGTTTTGTTGCTATTTTGACGAAAATGGTACAAAGGGTTTGTGTCATGATTATCTTTATGGATATGATCAATCATTTATATCTGTAATGTAAAAACAGAATGGCAGCCACAGTGAACAGAATATGACTTAATTTTTGTAGATTTTCTTCAATATTTTTGTACACTGAACATTTTTTTGGATTTATTAATGAATGACTAAACACTTCGGATTGAGCATGCTCAATTTGCTTATGATTTAAAATGTAAATCAAGTTTTAAAATAACTTACGGACTTGATACTTATAAACTTAATACTCGACTTCTTTTGCGAACAGACAATGCTAGATTCTCACTAGTTCATTATCGGACCCGTTCAATCGTTTTTTCGACTCTGGCGACAGGTGAGTGACCAATATTTTGAATTGTAATGGTTTATCCCATCGATAGATCAGTTTTATCCATTTTTGAATGATATTCAGTTGAGCCAGACTGCTACAGAACTCGTGTTCCGGTAATATGCTTGGATTTAAAATGTCCGCTGTTTGTTAAACGACTCCATAGAATCCTAATTTCCACAAGCCAAGCTATTTTGTTATGCCCAAAGCAACTTTTTCGTAGCAAAGATAAACGATGATTTCTTTATTTCCAAATTATTTCCAGGATGGAAGGATTACCACAAGTGAATTTAGAGAGGCTGTTAAGAGAACTTGTATGCAAAAAAGATATGAAGACTTTCCCCAGGTATGTAAAAACATTTTGAAGAAAGGAAACCCAACTCATGGAATCGTTGTCAAATCGGTGAAGGCAAAACTAAAGCTTGATTTATCATGTCTTGAATCTACGAGTACATACTCACAAGCAATTTTCAACATTTTGCTTCAGGCAATGAAGGCTTTCATTGATTCAAACTTCAAAATGATGGATCTGAATGGCGATGGAGTCATAACTAAAAATGAGTTCCGCTATAATTGCATTACAAGAATTGCTGTGGAAGATATAAGCGAGATTGATGAAGCATATGACAATTTGCTGAGTGTAAGTAATAATCAGTGATCATTCAATTATTATTTAACTAACTTAAACTTTGTTTCAGGATGACGACCGGAAGCGTGGTGGCCTTACACTCTCTAGATACCAAGAGCTCTATAGCTTATTTTTGGGGCATCCGGAAGATAATCACCAAGGAATTTACTTGTTCGGACCATTGCCAACGGAATAGACGCGTAGCGTTAGCAAATTGTTCATTGTACATATCTAATATAAGCTTCAATACGAGTATACATTAACATCAATGAGCGTGATAAAGACTACCTTACATATTCTAATTCAGGTTCTAGACGAAAAAATCTAACAAAGAATACAGCACATTTTTTATTCTTTTTGGATAAATCTCCGCATCATGGATTTGATTTTTTACACAATATTTATATTTACTATGTACGTGATAGATTTCTAAGTATTGGATTCAGTTTGTTATTGGATTTTTGTTATTTAAGTTAATAAATAATATTTTATTGCATCAAACGGTGGTAATAATTTCATAGAGTAGACACTGACTTCTATGTTTAGAGGGTAGAAACAGCCAAGCTTAAAAGAACGTAGCTTTTATTTACTTAATCTCATATTGCTAAATGCATCTGTATTAATTCTAAACTTATGCAAGGACTCAACATATTCAGCATGTATCTGTTCAATTGTGTTAAATCTTGCTAAATCAATCCTGCTTTTATATTGCAAAAACAGTCAATTGTTCAAAATTTCTACGCTGTATACAGCCCTCACGTAGCGGATCGAGAGTGTCCTATGCAGCTAGCCTGCGGGTATCTGATAAATAAAACACCACTCGTGGACCAAAACCGACTAAATCGAAAAGCTGACAACGCTTCACTTAGTATTTACTTGTCATGGAACTAGGACAGCAGCCTTGGATCGTTTAATGGACTATTCTTTTGGAACTTGGAATGTTAGATGATTGAACAAACCAGGTGCATGGCACCAACTTCTGGATGAAATTACAGTAATATAAAAACAACATCCTCACATACAAGAAACCAGATGGCACAGGCAAGACATATGTATTTGACATGCAAACGCAGTTTAAAAGCGGAAAACTGCAAGGAAGCCATGAGTCTCGAGTAGCTTTCATTGTTGATAGCACATTTAAACAAATTAACGAAAGGCTCTATGTGACTCGTATCTAGATCAAATTTTCTAATTTCTGGCTGGTCAACTGTCACGTGCCCACAGAAGACAAGGAAGAGGCAATCATGTGTAATACCTACACCAATAAATATTTATAAATATCATACTTACATCTATAAATTTAGATAAATACTCACATTCATATCCATACACTTCCGTAAACAATCATATCAGCATGTAAAAACAAAAAACGACAAAGATTCTACATGCCCATATCCATATCATATTACTCACTCGCAATGTCAACACAAAACCTACAAACAAGCAAACAGTCAACTCATTCATAAATTATTGCATTTGAATCTATGTGCTTACGTCTGTACATGCACTTGAGGAAATACTATGATTCATAAGACAAAACTGCATAAGCAGATATTGATATGAATATACCCATATTACGCACATGAAGAAAAGGTCGCGTGAATCAAAAAATTGCAAACACATCCAAAATGTTTCAATGAGAATTGAGTAGCTTACGTCGATGAATTGCGTAGTGATATTTTATTGAGTTGCAAATAAATGGCACCAATAAATTTATCGAACATGAATATATGGATATTAGTAATGTAAATTTTTGGAGTAAACAATTAGGTCAATTATTTTGTAAGAAGTATATTGTAAGCTAAAATTGAATATTAATGGTCGTAGGAAAATTTAAATAAAACATTCTTGGCAAGATACTCAGCGTGTATTATTCATTCTGATTATTAACCCTTGAATCAAATAGTCGCGAAGTTATTTTTGCAGACTTAGTAATAACGTTGTCGTGGTCAGTAATGTCCTCGCCATTATATCCGCGGAGCAATCCGCTGTTTAGCGATCTTACGGATAACCGTCCGAAGTCTTTCACTGCAGACAAGGAAGTTAAGGACTCATTGCAAGGCAATTGTGCCAACTTATTACATGGCGATCCTACGAACTGCGCAAAGAAAAAAAACTATCAACGACGATTTCCTGGACTTGCAATCAGAGGGCAATTTCGACGCTATTTTTGATCGGTGTTGCGAGCTAGCAGAAAAGGAGCTAGAGTATGTTCCGGAAGCATCGACTATCAACGAGGTACCGAAGTACATCCCAACAAAGATCGCAGATCTAAAATATATTGGACCAAAGCCTCGACAAATTAGTGATTTCTTCAAACAACAAAATAAAAAGGATACAACGGTGATACCGAAGAGAAGACGTGCTAGAGGAGGAGCGAAAACAAAATTGAAGAAGGCCCGTGCAGAATTACACCGCGTTATCAAATTGACGCACAGTAAATCGAAGAAGTTACTGTTAAAACGACTGGATAAGCTACGCCCGGAAAAAAAATCCCCGACAAGATGGGCACTAAATGCTCAACCAACACAAATGCTGGTATCGTGGAGGAATATAGGCAGTCGATAACCACTTCTTCAATTTTCATCATAGCTATAGTTTTATTTTTTGTGTATGATAGAGATAATAAAAACTATGTAATCAAAAGGTTAAATAGGACAACTAATATTTAAAGCTAGATCAAATATAGAATATATTTTTACAGTCAATTTCTGCATTTAGTGTTACAAGAAATTTGTTTTAGCTTATGGATAAAGTGAAAAACATTGTAGACGACAACGAAAGAACCCTTAGGAATTTAAAGAAAACAGGAAAGAGCTTGTATACTGTTGAAACCATTTTAAAAAATTAGGTAACCTACAGAAACAAAGAGAATTATTCAACTCTTTGACATCCGTCCTTTCAGAAAGCGATTCCAATCTTTTGGATTTGAAATTAAAATTTAAAACAGAAGCTGCAACTCTAGAAAGAGGACTTCAGTTTCAGTTATCTCAACAAGGATACACTGGTCAAGATACAAAAGTATCAGAACTAGGAAATAAGAACCCCATATTGATAGAAAGTTCCAGAATGGCAGAATTCTCGTTAGAAACCGCGTTGAAGGTTATTCCTGTCTTTGACGGAAAATATAGGGAATTAGAATCATTCCCAAAAATTGTAGAACTCCTATATTCTTCACTAACAACAACTGCTAAAGAATTGTTATTAGATTTTGTGAAAAACGTCAAACTGAGTGCATCGGTTAAGCTTTCAATTGCTGCCAGTAACATTGTTTCTTTTGAGAACCTTAAAGATGTTTTACTACGCAAGGTTAAAAGCAATAAAACTATACCCCAGATATTCACACAGCTTAGCAACACGGTACAAAAGAAATCAACCGTCAATGCCTACACTGATAAAGTAACGTCGCTAATTTGTGAGCTGAATCAACTACAGATTCAAGAGTTAGGTAATTCTGCAACAGCAGCTGAAAAGAAAGTCATAGCTTATATGAATGATAGTTACGCACTCACTGTATTTAAGAACGGTTTGAACGACCAGCTGAGAAATACTGTTTTTGCATCGAGACCAAAGAATTTTGGTGAAGTTGTATCTTTCGCTTTAGAGTTAGAAAATTCTGAACCACCACCTGTAGCGAATGTTATGCATTTCTCTAATCAAAGGGCAAACAACAGGTATCATAGTAGAAATAACTACAACATACGATACAGCAATGATAGGAGAAACAATTATAACAACCGAAATGACTACAGACATAACAATAGCACAAGGAATAACTATAGGCAAGGCAATAGTAATAACCAAGGGGGTAGGAATTATAACAATGGACGAGTTTCCAACAACGAAAATAATGGGAATCGACATAACTATTTCAGAAACGACCAGAACTGAACTAATAGGAGAAATGTTCATATTATTACGGACCAGGGAATCTACCGAAGAACCGGCGAGGTCGAGAATGTACAGGACAGCCTCCCGGTATAGACCACAGAATATTTAGGATTTCAAACACCTGCGCAAATTTCATTACAATTTATTGCCACAATGCAGGTAGAAAACTTACATTTCTTATAGACACAGGTGCGGACGTGTCTATCTGTAAAGAAAATGTCTATAGGAATATAGATAATGAAATAAGATCTAATGAAAGGATTAAGCTCTCAGGAATAACTGAGGAAGTTACTAGTTCGTTAGGAACTCTAGATTTAAATTTACAAATTGGGGAATATAATTTAAGAAGTTCATTTCATATCGTAACCGAGAAATTTCCGATAACCAAAGATGGTATCTTAGGGAGAGATGTACTAGTCAAACATATGTGCAAAATTGACTATGAGACGTACACCATCTCATTTTCTATAAAGGATGATTAAGTTGTGTTGCCTTTGAGCTCAAGAAAACCCAACAATTACCAGATAAACGTATCTGCGAGGACCGAAGCAATAGTTCCGGTAAATTTAGAACTAGATGAAGACTGCATTCTATTCCGGTCAGAAATTCAAAAAGGTATTTTTGTTGGAAATACCATAATACCCGCGAAAGGAATCCAACATGTGAAAATATTGAACACAACAGACAACGATGTTGTCATTAAAGAATTCAGAGCACGAATTGAACCTTTAAGCGATTACAGTATCCTTACACTGAATAAAAGTGACAAAAGACATCAGGAAGGTCAGATGTCGAATAATAAACGTTTCGAGGAATTGCTGGAGATAATAAATGAAGATAATTTGGATAAACCATCCATGAACAGTTTATTAAACATAATTCAAGAATTTCAAGATGTATTCTATCTAGAGGGAGAGAAATTGACAACGAACAATTTTTACAGACAACGTCTGCGAACAACCGAAAAAAACCCGGTTTATATAAAAAATTATAGGTTGCCACAAACCCAAAACGAGGAAATTTTGCGACAAGTTAAAGACTTGGAGTCTAATGACATCATAGAGCCGTCTGTTAGCCCTTACAACTCACCTCTATTGGTAGTACCAAAGAAGTCGAGTGATGGAGAGCAGAAATGGCGATTGGTGGTAGATTTCCGCAGACTTAACGATAAAATCGTTAACGACAAATTTCCTTTAACAAGACTCGAAGACGTTTTGGATAAGCTTGGAAGAGCTAAGTATTTCTCTACTTTAGATATGACTAGCTCTTTTCATCAAATTGAACTTGAGAGAGAGAGTCTAGGCCGATAACAACATTCTCCACAAACGACGGTCATTACCAATTTAAGAGATTACCGGTTGGTTTGAAAATTTCTTCTAATAGTTTTCAACGAATGTTGACTATTGCATTAAGTGGTTTAATTTACGAAGCTTTCCTATATGTAGATGACATTATAGTATTTGGATGCAGTATTAAGCATCACAACGACAATCTGAGCAAAGTATTAAGCAGGCTGCGTAAATACAACTTAAAATTAAATCCCGCGAAATGCCAATTTATGAGATCGGAAGTAGTGTACTAAGGGCATTTGATCACTAATAAAGGTATCAAAACCGACCCATCAAAGTACGAAGTTATCAAAAACTACCCAATACCACGCAACGCGGATGAAGTACGGAGATTTGTAGCTTTATGTAATTATTACAGGCGGTTCATCCCGAATTTTGCGCAAACAGCCAAATGTCTTAATTCTTTGTTAAAGAAAAATGTTACCTTCAATTGGACTGTCAAAAAGCTTATGAGACTTTAAAATCGAAACTTATTGAACCAGCTATCTTGCAATCTATTCACCCTTACTACAGACGCAACTAATTATGCATTAGGAGCAGTTCTGTCACAAGGCAAAATTGATTCTGACTTACCGATATCTTACGCTAGCAAATCATTAGCGAAGCATGATATCAATAAACCAACTATTGAGAAAGCATTGCTAGCAATACATTGGGCAATAAATTTCTTTAGACCTTACCTTTACGGTAGAAAATTAATAGTGGTAACTGACCATAGACCACTAGTATCACTATTCAGTCACAAAAATCCATCTTCAAAATTAACAAGGATACGAGTAGATTTATCTGATTATGACTTCACAATAGTCTACAAGAAAGGCAGCATGAATACCAATGCAGACGCCTTGTCTAGAATCGAATTGGATTCAGACATACTTAAATCAATGATACCTCCAAACACTGATGAACGTGTTAAACGAAAGTTACTAATTGTAACAAGGGGCATTGCAAAAAGTACAAAGAAAGAAAAGAAAGTCGACAACGATTGCACCCACACCAAGATAGAATCTGATCAACTCTATTGCTGGGATTGTACAAGTCTGTCTGACATTACCGGTATAAAAAAACTGAAATTTATAAAATTGCACGATACAAATAATGAGAATAAAATAGTACGTACTAAGACTCATATAGAAGCACGTTATAGCGATAATTCTGGTAAGAGACACGTTTCTACCAATGCTAAGCTCATAACGAAAGGTGCTGATGTGTACTCAGAAAAGAGCAATAGCAATAAGTCTAATTTGAAATTCGTTTCAATATTAGAAAAGTTATTGGAATTCACCAGACAAGAGAATATCTGTTTACTCTCTTTATCTGAAGATGATGAAATATTTAAATCCATATATAAGAATGAATTCAGAAGAAATTTTAATACATTACCACAAAGAAGTACGCGTACAAAATTGAAAATATTAATTTACAAGCCGCCCAAAATGATAAATGATGTAAAAGAACAAAAGAAATTGATTGAGGAGTATCACGATACACCTCACGGAGGACATTTCGGAGTACGTAAAACGTTACTCAAATTAAAACAAAAGTTTTGTTGGAAAAACATGAATAACATGGTCAAACAACACATAAGTCATTGTAAGACTTGTCGAATGAGCAAGCAAATAAGATACACTACCGAGAAAATGATTAAAACGGATACACCATTTACAAGTTTTCAAACGATAGAAGTAGACACAGTAGGTCCACTTCGTATATCTAATGGTTACAGATACATATTGACGCTACAATGTGAATTAACAAAATTCGTAGTAGCATTCCCCATAGAAAATAAGGAAGCACATACTATAGCAGTAGGCATAGTTAATGAATTTATATTAAAATTTGGACATTTTAATAAGTTAAAAACCGATCTAGGAACTGAATTTTCAAATAAACTCATGTCTGAAATATGTAAACTACTAAACAGTGAACAGATATTCTCAACTCCTTACCATCATCAAACATTGGGAACAGTCGAACGCAATCATCGAGTACTTAATGAATACATGCATTCTTTTGCCGATGATTACGAATGGGACAAATGGGTACCATACTACGCATTTGCATACAATACAACACCCCATGTCGACACAGAATACACTCCATATGAGCTAATATTTGGAAAACTTCCATGTTTTCCCAATGAGATAATTGAAAACAATGACAAAATTTATGCTTTGGATAATTACGCAAATGAACTAAGTATGTGGTTGAGAACATCGCTACTGAAAGCACGCAATATTATAGAAAAAGTAAAGACTAAACGCGTAGATAATCAAAAGTATACTAACCCTATTGATTTAAATATTGGAGATTTAATCCTATTAAAGAATGAGAATCGAAAAAAAACAACAAAAACCATATAAAGGTCCTTACGAAGTCCTAGATATAAAAGATAGCAATATTCTAATAGAAATAAATGGTAAACCAAAATATGTACATAAGAATAGTGTCAAACATTATATAGATAAAAAATAAATATGTTATATTCTAAGAAAAGAAAAAGTGTATATAGAAGAATCTAAAGATAATAATGAATTTGTATAAAGAAGTAATTTGTGGTTCAACTTATATATTCGTAAACTCATATCTAAGTTTAATCAAAAAAGGTTGGAGGTGTAATACCTACACCAATAAATATTTATAAATATCATACTTGCATCGATGAATTTAGATAAATACTCACATTCATATCCATACACTTCCGTAAACAATCATATCAGCATGTAAAAACAAAAAAACGACAAAGATTCTACATGCCCATATCCATATCATATTACTCACTCGCAATGTCAACACAAAACCTATAAACAAGCAAACAGTCAACTCATTCATAAATTATTGCATTTGAATCTATGTGCTTACGTCTGTACATGCACTTGAGGAAATACTATGATTCATAAGACAAAACTGCATACGCAGATATTCATATGAATATACCCATATTACGCACATGAAGAAAAGGTCGCGTGGATCAAAAAATTGCAAACACATCAAAAATGTTTCAATGAGAATTGAGTAGCTTAGGTCGATGAATTGCGTAGTGATAATTTATTGAGTTGCAAATAAATGGCACCAATAAATTTATCGAACATGAATATATGGATATTAGTAATGTAAATTTTTGGAGTAAACAATTAGGTCAATTATTTTGTAAGAAGTATATTGTAAGCTGAAATTGAATATAAATGGTCGTAGGAAAATTTAAATGAAACATTCTTGGCAAGATACTCAGCGTGTATTATTCATTCTGATTATTAACCCTTGAATCAAATAGTCGCGAAGTTATTTTTGCAGACTTAGTAATAACGGCGTCGTGGTCAGTAGTGTCCTCGCCATTATATCTGCGGAGCAATCCGCTGTTTAGCGATCTTACGGATAACCGTCCGCAGTCTTTCACTGCAGACAAGGAAGTTAAGGACTCATTGCAAGGCAATTGTGCCCACTTATTACACATGGACGAATTTTATATCACCCTGGAACGCACTGTCAAACGACATTAAAATTATTCTGGGTGACTTCAATGCAAAAATAGGCTGAAAAACGGCACATAGAGGAACAACTGGAGGATACAGCTTCAATGCAGAGACCAGCGATACCGGAAAATGGCTAATAGACTTCGCTAGAAGTAGAGGCATCACACGCTTTCCACATTGAGATATCCATAAGAGAACGTGGGCATCTCCAGATGGTCGCACATTCAACCAGATCGACCATGTTCTCATACAAAAGCGAGCCGCCACCAGCATTCTCGACACGCCCTCGTTCCGCGAGGCTATCTGTGATTCGGACCACTACCTTATTAGGGGCAAGTTTCGATGCCGCATCTCCAAAAGCTGTAAACAAGGAGAATCAGTTACTCCAAGGTACCAGATACACAAGCTAAATGTTAGCTCAGTAACGTCTCCATACATATCCTCGCAGGCACGAGAAAGTAATGATGACATTGAAACCATGTGGAAGACAGTAAGAGATGCAGTTAGAGAAACAGTCGAGGAGGTCTTGGCGCATGAGCCAAAGAAAAGTGGGAACGACTGGTATGACGAAAAATGCAAGGAAGCGATTTAAAAACGACCCAGGCGCACAAAGAATGCATCCAGCGATCAACTCGGACGAAAGAAGAACAATATAAAAGCCTTCGACGTCAAACTAAAAAAAATGTCCCAAAGAAAAAAACGACTGACCATCAACACGGAATCGTAAGCGGTTGATCAATAGGATTAGATGTGTGCCATTGATGTGCAGTGGTCTTTGGAAAATTTCATTTTGGAATTGGTTTTTCTACTATAAAATTTTCTCTGTTGGCGAACAAAGTAATGAAATCGAAGTTTGGTAATCGGTTGCAGTGAAGTGGTTTTGAACTAGGGGTGGCTTGAAAATATAAGTGCTTAGAAAGGATATTCATGGAAGTTGAAATTTGAAACTCATCAGGACTTAGTTAAAAGCACAATTTTTTTGTGCATCAAACAATAATTTCATATGAAATATTTTTTCAAGTGTCGCACACATTCAAAGTGAGATTACGCGCTACAAGTATTTCATGATTTATCTTAATTTCGATCATTTTTTTTATTCACGAAATATTGCTATAAATCAAAACGGGTAAACCTTAAAGGAGTTAATAATGTATCTCTCTCTATTTAACGTGTAAAGAAGAACAATAAAAAATTACACGCACGCTCGGCTCGGTTCCAAACTAAACGGCAAAACAGGAGCATCAAGCTATTACAATGTGAACATAATTACTTGGTTGAAGTTTACAGAGTGAAGCCAATATAAATTAAATTATAAATTTGAAGCAGAAGTAGGCTCTCCGCACACAACCACTTATAAATCATCCTAAAATAACTGAACGTATATATATTCAATATTAAGTTAAATAGTTAATTTAATTACAAGCATCGAGGCACCATTACCAATAAAGCCCCTTTCCCGCCCCAAACACGAGCGCTTGTCGGAGGAGAACTGAGTGATTACCCTTTTCGATTATTAAATAGAAACAAAAAAAATATTCTTTAGTTAAAAATCATTTCATTAGATAATTAAAACAGAATGAGTACATTCGTTTTTTAAAAAAAAAGGAAATGTGTAGTAACGGAATAGTAGTAAAATTTAACGTAAATTGGCTGCTGCAAAACAAAGCACGAAACACAAATATGTCTACATCCATTAAAAATTAGTGCCGGCATACAGACAAGTGTGCATTTTAGTGTGATCGTATTTTCATTTTTCGATTCCATGTACCAAAGTATTTACACAAGTATTACTTAGGATAAGTTCTATGTGTTATTTTTGTAATAAATTGAATTCACATATCATAAACAAAAACAACTATCGTAATAACATTCATACGTACATATCATAAGCAAACTTATGTACACCTGTTCAATTGTACATCATTCAATTCATTTGCTTACTAACAAAAGTCATTTGCATACGAACAAAAGTCCAACCTAAACAAACAAAAAAAGTCAAGCATGAAATATCAATCCTATCGCATGGCTACATGTAAGCATACCAGTTGCATAATCACTCAATGCAATTTCTTTTTAATTCTTCTACACTCATTCTAAATATCGAGTGAACCCAGATCAAGTTGCATTTCATTCATAACCCATCACGTGTGGAAGTATTGGCCACACTCAATATACGCTAATTGTCTTACTCATCAAGGGGTAAGCGACCATATCCAAGTGATATGGTCATTGACATATGAGTGTCTGCATAATGTATGGAATATGGACATCTATCCATCGAGCAAAATAAATACATGTGAATGTAATATTGGATTGAAATAATTGGACTTTGGAAATATTGAAACGCGTGAGTTTTTGTTCATGAGGCAATAAATCAATTTAATGGAAAGCATACGTAGAAATATGTCAAAAAATGAATTTCCGCTTACTTTTTTAAAAAAATGAAGAAAAACAAATTAGCTGCGAAAGACATAAGTTAAGCGAAAGAAAATTCTATAAATACTGAAGTGAAATTGAATAAAATCAAGAATTATAATCGAATCGTCTTGCCGTTTTCATCGCAAGTCTTCCCTCCGCGAAGCAATATTTGCGGATCTAGAATTCGCGGCGTTGTGGATAATGTCCTCGCCATGTTCTCTGGGGAGCGATTCTCCGCTTACGTAGGTAAAGGTTAAAAATTTCTAACAAATATAATAATCTATTTCTCACCCTAGTAACGAAACACAGAATAATAAGATACCATTTCATTTTGATATTAAAAGAAAGTGTCATTTTTTAATAGAAATGATCGGATGTTTATTTCATTATAAAGAGGAAGGTATGCCGTTAATAGTTGAAAATAACATCAGGCAAATGCCCACCAAGAACTCGTTTAGAGGACCATATCCTTTTCATGAAATTTTCCAAAACCAAATCCAATAAGAGGTGTTATTTTGATATTAAAAGAAAATGCCATTTTTTAATATAAATGATCATATGTTTATTTCATTATAAAGAGGAAGGTATGTCGTTAATAATGAAAAATTACATCAGGCGAATGACCACCACGACCACGCTTACAGGACTATATCTTTTTCATGAAATTTTTCATAACCAAATCGCAAAGTGGCTGCCCTATGTCCTCGATAGCCACACGAACTCCCTCCTTGAGGTGTTGAATTGACGCTGGGATGTTGGCGTAGAACTTCTCTTTCGCGTGGCCCCAAAGGAAGAAGTTGCAAGGTATTAAACCACAAGATCTATTTGAAATAACACCTCTTATTTGAAAACCCTATGTATAGCTAGAAGTTAAATATTTATAAATGTCTGCATTGTGTTCATCGAGACAATTCTTTCATCAATTTCTTTTCTTCCCACAACTAAAAGATAAACTCATTTTCTATGAAAAAGTTCGGTCTTTTCATTCTCTATAGAACCCTGATCGTGTATGGGACCCGCCACGTTGACTGGTCCTTCCACTCATGAGCTAGCCAACGGGTGAGCTGCCCCTCATTTTACAATGCCCTACTAAAATCGCGTCCTGTCTGTCCGTCCGTCCATGTGTCACACCACTTTTTCTCGCAAACTCCATAAGCTAGAAACATAAGGTTTTGTGAGTAGGTGTAAAGTGATGCCTTCTTCAAAGTTTCTTAGCAAAAAAAATATTTATATGGTGTTCAAGGGGAGTCACCCCATATAGGGGAATGGCCCCCGGAATAAAAAGTTTCTTCGCATGTAGGCAATATGGGTATCAAACGAAAGTTCTTATTGAGAAATTTTCAATACGGGTCTTAAAATGACAAATTTTGCTTTGAGGGGAAGGGTAAATGTACGAAAATTTTGTTTGAATTCTTCGTACTCAATTTATGGAATCGGTATATAAGTCAAGTTTTGATATGCAGAATATATTGTTTGATTTACTAATTGTTTTACAATACCCTCCTGGTAGGAGCACTCTCCTGCTACTTCAGCTTGTTTCTTTGTCGTTACAAGTGCTCTTACAGGGTAGAGTGGGCTTCCGCTTGGGTTTCTCATGTATATTAAAGTGTTATGTGATTACATCATATAAAACTTTAACATAAACCTGAAACGCTAATATTTTTCATTTGCATGAATTTTTCATTTAAATAGAAAATATACAGCCACGTCTACGGTAGATCTTGATCCAGATGGGGGGTCGGGGGGTGTAAGGGAGTACCACTTCCACTTGGATGTCCCACTCTTATTTGGGAGTCGTAGGTATAAATAATAAAGACAAATCCTCTCGAGTCTCGCGTGCGTTCACCAGCCTCAGTCTGTTACTTTGTTTTAGCATTCCCTCCCTCGACATCGTCGAACCGAGTCATTTGATCAATTAATTCGTGATTGCGAAATATTTTTCTAGTGGGCTCTTGTGCTGGGAAAAATAAACCGCCCCACGACACCGCGTGCTCAGACAAGGCCAATCCCGGTGAGCACCAACATCTTTCCTCGCCAAGGCAACCGGCCATCGCTGCAGTCCTTTGCGGCCACTAATCATCCCTAAATTCACTACACCGTGTAAAACCCTGTATATGAATTCCGTAGTCTTGCTTTTAGTGGCGGCTTTTACAAGAAGGGAGAAAATTATTCAAAACATCGAAGTTTTGATTACATCTTCGCGTATTCATCATGGTCAATGTGCGGAAAGATCCATTCCTCGCTATTTTCTCGAAAAGCGCAGTGAATATTTAAGTGATGAACACAGTACTTACTGTTCCGGCTAGTTTCACTCGATACATAGTAAAACTTTATTAAATCAAGTGACTTAAACCTTAGCAAATGCCGTGTTTTCAAAATTTCAATAGCCGGTCGAGTGGAAAGTCATACTTTAGGTAAAAATTAATAGTTTTATGAATTTGAAATTGCGAGAAAGTTTTGTTCTGATAGTGATCATACAATACACAATCTCTAAAAATTCTTCTTCATTGAATACATCTCGATCCAAAGTTTCGTTACTTCTAAAATTTGTCTCTGAAAACTTATATGAGAATCTGATAAGGTACGTAAATTTATTTTTAGTTAAATAATTTCATCATGGTGCTATCAATTTGAATTTTTCCGCCATATAATTGAGTTTGCCTCCCTTTTGCTGAGACGACCCATGCTTTAAGCTACCAATCA
The DNA here is from genome assembly GCA_963969285.1 of Odontomyia ornata. Taxonomy (NCBI): domain Eukaryota; kingdom Metazoa; phylum Arthropoda; class Insecta; order Diptera; family Stratiomyidae; genus Odontomyia; species Odontomyia ornata. Next base: position 246,116,416 of record OZ017740.1, on the reverse strand, counting down.
CCAATCAAAGAAGCCTTACAAATAGATAGCTGACATTGGGATTGTTTTTGAGTTATCATTTATTCCTCTTCCTCCCTCCCTATGTGCGGCTTACCTTTAGACAGTGCAGTTTGTTGTTTTCAGTTTGACGTTTGACTCATCAATTGATTAACGAAGGATGGGCAGCAATAGTCGCTACAGCGTAACGGGCAACAGAGTAAACCTGAGTACTTTTTTAGCCTTTTTGGTAAATTATTTATTTGTTTATAGTATTTAGTCATTAAATAAATGATGAGTAAAAAAAAGAGAATGTAAATTAAATGATGAGCTAAGCAGAGAATTATCATTTATTAAAAACCCAAAATAGACTATATGGTACGATGTAATAAATGCAACATTGAATTTTCGGTCTCACATGGTGGAAAAAACGAAGTTACTAAACATCGAGCGAAAATGAAGCACAGAAGATTTTTGAATAATGTATCTTCTTCCAATAAAATGTACCAGTTTTTCGCATTGCTAGCTTTGGCAACACGGAGAAGTAGCTAACATTAACTGGAATGCTATTTGCTTCCTACGCCATAAACATCAAAGATTGTACGTCGCAAATGATCAAAACATTGTACGACAAAAAACTTGCATATACAAGGACAAAAATCGAAGCAATTATTTTTAATGTTTTTTTCAATATATTCCTTGTCACATTTGTAGAAAGAATCAGATAAATAAACATGTATATCCTTACATTCTGATGCTTCCTACCACAAAGATCTAAAATTATTTCATACAATTGTTAAATTTTTTTATCAAGAAACAGGAATTAAAATTAATATAGAATTTTAAATTTTGTTTCAATGCCGGGTAAGACTTCAAAAATAATTTTTGTTTCCACAAGTACTATTTAAAAAAAAAAAATATGTGAACAATAAACATATTGCCTATTGTGTGGATAACACTAACGCTAATTATGGTGGAAAAGCAAGAAGGGTCATCTATAATATTTTTATGAAACAACAGTTTTTAGGGTTTTGTACTAAATACAAAACCCTATTGAAATAAGTACCTGCGTCCGATTGAGTTGCTAATTTTTAATAATTTTCTGAAAAATTATTAGAGAAGAAATTATCAAAAATAAGCAGCTCAATCATGTAGCTTCAAAAAATTTCATAAGTAATTTAAAAAGCTATCGGAGTCATCCGAAAAATGAGATCGATATCCACACGAAGCAATGAAAGCTCGCTGTAGAGCAAAAAAATATCGTATAGATTTACATTAAATTGTTGTTAAAAAGGGTGAAATGATCAATTTAAAGTTTAGCAAAGACAAGTACTTACAGGAGGAAATTTAATCTGAACATAATGCGTAGTTTCAAAAACATGAGTTCGCATAAGTAGGAAAATCAAAAATGACTCTTTCACCTCTAAGTATGGTGGTCGCCATCACCGGTGTGTATCTAATAAGAGTGATGGCCTGATGAGAACTAGTGAACACGTCGAAATCACCTTCTTTTTACATTTTTCTTCTCTAATAATTTTTCAGAAAAAATTTTTAAAAGTAAGCATGTTGCTTTAAAGAATTTCATAAGTAATTTAAGATGCAGAAGTTAAATTTTCCCCAAACAAACACAAGCACACCGCAGTGTAAGATCGTCTAGCTTCCTTCAAGTCCTGGGTATCATTTGCGCTTGCTGCTGGAGGGCCAGCAGACACCAATGTAAATCAAATCAATAATGTAAGTGGCAATAATGAGCTGATTCTCAAAATTAACCAACAGCTTGAATCTCTTTTGGAAAGAACTAATAAGCAAGACCAAAAAACCAATTTCGTTTTTCAACGTTTAGGCCAACATGCTTCAAAATAGTTTGTCATCCATTTACATTCCTATGGATAGGCATCGTCTTATCTCGATCAATCTCAATTCCATTTTTATTTTACATTGACGTAACTATGTGCTTGAATTTATTGTTAAGCAAAAGCCTGACATCATCCTTCTCACTGAAACCCATCTGAATTCACGGTACTCCATGATATCTACGATAAGATACGATAAGGTTAACGGGTTGGGGTAATGGGAGAGGTGGCATCGGGATATTGGTTAGAAAACCCGATTGTTTCCAAAATATTGAAAAAATTAACTCAAAAACTTTGAGTGTCTTGAAGTGTCCGTTATCATAATTTCACTGTCAGGTGCGGGCTATCTCGTCGTTATCTCTGTCTATGTAACTGGTCGAAACCTTCTCAAGTTCAAGGAGGAGTTTGATTCCTTGTTTGCTGCATAGTTATTATATTCTTTCCGGTGACCTGCATGCCAAGCATATATTATGGCTGGATCCTAGAGGTGTATTCCCGAAATCATGGATAACAGAGAACCAAATTAAATACAGGTGCAATCTATATAGGTCGGAGTTCCCCACATACTCAGGTACAAACTCATATTTTGACCTCTGCATTGCTGACACAAGACTTGAATTCAGCTTTAATACTTCTCAATGGAAACTGTAGATGCTTCCTTATGATAGTGACCATAATGCAATCGTAATAGAAATAAATCATCAAAGGGATGATGTCTTACTCATTCAAACTCAATTTGAAAATCATAGGTTCTTTCCATACGCGTCAACAATATTTATCTGCGATTTTCAGACTACAAGCATTCCTCGTTGGCTTTGTTGAAATTAAAGCTGAGGAACGTCTGCAACTTAATCCAGCGGAAAAACTGAAGGGTAATAGCCCACAAGACCCAGATGGCGTTTTGAAGAAAGTGAACAGCTTTTTCCAACATAAATCTCAAGTGAAGGTATCGAGTCCTGAACTCGCTACTGATGAGATAAATCTTCTTGATAGAGCTGGTTGTAATAACTGCCAATTCCACGGATCGATATTCCGCAGAGACCTGTCACCCCATGTTATACAATTGTCCAACCAGCTGATAAGACGCGAAACCGTGACGAGGCATGCAACCGTATGGCAGCATATAAGTTGGCCAGGAAATGCCTTCGCGAATTGATCAACCACAACAAAGCTCGCTGCTGCCAAGATCTAGTGGACAATGTGAACAAGGATCCGTGGGCGGCCTTGGCTACAAGCAAGTTATGCGGAAGCTTGGCGCCCTACGGAAGCCTTGCATACATGATACGGAAAAGAAAGATGAGATAATAAGGGGATTCTTCCCCGCGCATCCCGTCCGTGTTGACGCTGTCCATGGTGAAATAGCTGTCGAGTATCCATTCTCCACACAGCCGGAACTGGAGGAGGCAGTCCTTTCATTGAAAGCGACGAAGGCTTTAGGTCCAGATGGTGTTCCGGCTGAGGTGTTGTGGCTTGTCTATCACCATTGTCCTGATTTCCTGTTTAGCATATACAACGTTTGCCTACGGGACGGGGTTTTCCCGGTACAATGAAAGGTGGCAAGGCTCGTGCTGATCAGCAAGAGGAAGGGGAATTCCGAATCACCGTCTGCATATCACCCGTTATGCATGCTAGTTTTGAATCGCGAGGTGACCGAAGTTAAGAAATCATTTATTTGTCCACAAATACAAATTCACTTAGACACATTTTACTTCAAAATAAACTCATCAAACTTTATTCTTAACGGAATTTACGAGTACATACGTGCGCTTACAAAGTATAGATCAAAACGACTGGGCGAGGTCATGTATCGAGGGAACTTAAATAATTAACTTATGCTGACATCATGTCTGCGCTTAGACATGTGTCGTTTATAAAATTCTATCGTTGCATTTTCCTAAATTAGGCAAACGCAACGTTTGCAGCAAATTCTCTATGGAAATATTATTTTTAAAGGGGTTTTCGGCTACCGTATACATGACTTGCTAGACACGGTTGGGAAAGTGCTAGATAAACTCATCAAGGGAAGGCTCACTGATGCGTTTCGTGCTGCTGGGACCTATCTCCTCGGCAGTACGGCTTTGGAGCAGGACGTTCTACTATCCATGCGATTGCAGAGGTGGTGAACGCGGTCCAAAAGGCAGAGGCATAAAGTCGCACCAAGCGATGGATCGTCCTGTCGGTGACACTCGACGTCAGGAACGTCTTCAACTCCGCTAGATGGATGGATATTCTGGATACGCTGGAAAATTCTTTTCAAGTTCCCGAATATCTAATGCGGCTTTTGAGGGACCACCTAAAAGACCGAAGCCTGCTCTACGACACTCCACAGGGCCAGCGAAAGATGGTGGTTACATCGGGTGTTGCCCAAGCATCCATCCTTTTTTTCTTTTTTTTTTTGTGGTAGGGAGGTGAATGCTATTTATACACAGAGTGTGAGACTCCCATCACAACTGGACTACCCACTAAACACCTCCGCTGTCAACCTGAGAACCTAGCCTGGAACCGTTTGACACATTACTTCGGGCCAAGTCTCGTTTTGTTACGCCGTTGGGCGCCTTCTAGCTGGGGAGTCCCTTTCCTAGCGGAAAGGGAGAGGGGAAGAGGAAATGCCAGAAGAGCGATCCCCCAGCCCCAGTGCCCCCAGCTGCTGTGAGTCCCTTTTATATTTTAGGACTGCCCGAGCCTAATGTGCCACCTGGTTCCATTTGTCAACCGATTCGAGCATCACAGCAACTATATTATCCGGGGTGAGCTCTATCGTCTCCCTGTAGAGTTCCTTTCGAAGCCTGACCCACTTGGTACACGCCAAAAATGTGTGACAGGCATTATCCCCCTCTCCTGGGCAAAACCGACAATCGGGGGACCGTGACTTACCGTTCTTATGCAGGTAATACTGAAAACACCCATGCCCGCTCAAAAGTTGGGTCAGATAGAAGTCAGTCTCACCATGCCTTTGATTTAGCCACGGTCTCACATTGGGGATGAGGCGCGCAGTCCACTTTCCCTTCGTGTGATTCCCCCAAGTCTGCTGCCAATCGTTGAGCGAGCGTTGTCTCTCCTCGCGGACAACCATCTCCCTCGCATCCTCGTTTCGGAAGGACCCATCCTTGGTCCGGACCTGTAGAACCTGTGTTACGACAGGCTACTGAGACTGAAGATGCCAGATGAGTCGTGCTTGATCGGCTATACGGATGATGTTGTAGCTCTGTTCGCTGGACGCACCGTTGAACAAGCGCAACTTACACTAGGTATGCTAATGCGCCGAGTGAGAGACTGAATGACTGCTCACGGATTCAGTTTAGAACTGGAGAAAACAGAAGTGGTCATTTCGACAGAATGAGAATCCCTAGAGTAAGGATGATCAGTATTGGAGAAGTACCTGAGGCTACTAATCGACTCGAAGATGAGTTTCTCTGAGCAAATCAGGGCAACGGCTGAGAAGGCTCTGAGTCAACTTATGGCCAACGTAGGGGGACCCAGCCCATCAAGAAGACGCCGCTTGATGAGTGCTGTAGGGTCAGTGCTACTGTATGGAGCAGAGGTATGGGGCGACGCTCTCAGTGAATTGGTTCACCGAAAATGCCTGGTACAGGCACAGAGAAAAGGAGCACTGAGGATTGCATCTTCGAGTCTGACAGTCTCTTATTCGGCGGTGAAAGTCATTGCAGGCGTGATATCTGTCGGCCTCCTTGCTTGAGAGCGCCGCTCTATTTATCTGCGTCGAAACGAGGATGCGAGGGAGATGGTTGTCCGCGAGGACAACGATTGGCAGCAGTCTTGGGTGGATTGCACGAAGTGAGGGTAGACTGCGCACCTCATCCCAGATGTGAGACCGTGGCTAAATTGAAGGCATGGTGAGACTGACTTCTGTCTGACCCAGCTTTTGAGGTGGCATGGGTCTTTTCAATCTTACCTGCACAAGATTGGTAAGTTACGGTCCTCCGATTGTCGGTATTGCCCAGGAGAGGAGGACAATGCCTGCCATACGTTTTTTGCATGCATAAAATGGGACCGGCTGTGAAAGGACCTCTACAGGAAGACGATAGAGCTCACCCCGGATAATATAGTCGCGGTGATGCTCGAATCGGCTGACAAATGAAACTACGTGGCTCATTATTTTCGGGCAGTCCTAAAAAATAATAAGGACTCACAGCAGCCGGGGGTGTTGGAGCTAGGGGATCGCTTGTCTAGTACTTCCTCTTCCCCGTTCCCCTTTCGCTAGAAGAGGGATCCCCCAGCTTGAAGGTGCCTCACGGGGTAACAAAACGAAACCCGGCCCGAACTAATGTGTCAAATGATTCCAGGCTAGGTTCTCAGGTTGACAGGGGAGGTGTTTATTGGGTAGTCCATTGTCTTCTTGCGAGCATGAGAGTCCCACACTCTATGCGTAAATGAGCGTTCACCTCCCTACCACAAAAAAGAACCATTTTATTACAAGCTTGGACCTCAAGGACGGTTTTTGGTAGATCTCCTTACATCCTAGTTCAAAAGAGAGTACAGCCTTTACTGTCTCAGGTTGGCCTTTGTACCAATTTGTGGCCATGCCATTTTGACTATGTAATGCACGACAGACAATGACGTGCCTTATGTATAAAGTAATACCACCGCACCTATTTTTTTTTGTGGTAGGGAGGAGAAGGCATTTACGCCCGCTGAGTCTGGCAGTGTGGGACTCCCATGGAGGATACCTTGGACTGCTCACTAAACACCTCCCCTGTCAATCTGAGAACCTAGCCTGGAACCGTTTGACACATTACTTCGGGCCAGGTCTCGTTTTGTTACGCCGTGGGGCGCCTTCAAGCTGGGGAGTCCCTTTCCTAGCGGGAGGGGATGGGGGAAGACGAAACGCCAGGAGAGCGATCCCCCAGCCCCAGCACCTCCGGCTGCTACGAGTCCCTTTTATATTTTAGGACTGCCCGAGCATAATGTGCCACCTGGTTCCATTTGTCAACCGATTCGAGCATCACCGCAACTATATTATCCGGGGTGAGCTCTCCCGTCTCCCTGTAGAGTTCGTTTCGCAGCCTGGCCCATTTGGTACACGCATAAAATGTGTGACAGGCATTGTCGTCCTCTCCTGGGCAAAACCGACAATCGGGAGACCGTGACTTACCGATCTTGTGCAGGTAAGACTGATAACACCCGTGCCCGCTCAAAAGCTGGGTCAGATAGAAGTCAGTCTCACCATGCCTTCGATTAAGCCACGGTCTCACATCCGGGATGAGGCGCGCAGTCCACCTTCCCTTTGTGCAATTCACCCAAGACTGCTGCCAATCCTTGAGCGAGCGTTGTCTCTCCTCACTGACAACCATCTCCCTCGCATCCTCGTTTCCGCGCAGGTAAATAGCGCGGCGCTCTCTAGCAAGGAGGGCGACAGGTATCACGCCTGCAATCATTCTCACCGCCGAGTCGGAGACTGTTGGATACGAAGATGCAATTCTCAGTGCTCCTCTTCTCTGTACCTGTGCCAATCGTTTTCGGTATACCTCCTTGCTGAGAGCGTCGCCCCATACCTCTGCTCCGTACAGTAGCACTGACCCTACAGCACTCATCAAGAGGCGTCTTCTTGATGGGCTGGGTCCCCCTTCGTTGGCCATAAGTCGACTCAGGGCCGATATTCCCGAAGCAGCCTTCTCAGCCGTTGCCCTGATTTGCTCAGAGAAACTCATCTTCGAGTCGATCAGTAGCCCCAGGTACTTCACCGCTGGCTTCGACTCGATTTGTATATCTCCAATACTGATCATCCTTACTCTAGATTCTCTTTTTTGTCAAGATGACTACTTCAGTTTTCTCCAGTGCTAAACTGAGCCCGCGAGCAGTCATCCAGTCCCTCACTCGGCGCATTAGCATACCTAGCCTAAGTTGCACCTATGGCACCAAGTTTTCGTATACCTGGATCACTTATTGCCAATAACCGAGACCTTAGACGCTTTAAAAATTGGCTTTGCATATCTGGAGAGCAGGCTTAACCATCAACATCCAAAAGAGTCAGCTCGTAGTGATGGAGGTTAAATATGTAAGTCATATCATTGGCCACGGTAACATCAAAGCCGACCCAAATAAGACACAGGCGATTGACGCAATTCCTCTGCCTAAAACAACAAATCAGTTACGCCGATTCTTATGTTTATGAAGTTCATACCAATGATTCGTACCTGACTATGTGACCATCATCACACCCTTGACGGACATTCTGCACAAGGGATTGTTGCGAATTCCGGCATACCAAATTTCTCCCATTCGCAACTTCAAATTACCGCCGTAACATCTCCACCTTCCTTTGGGCACTCCGACCTTTTCCTTTCTGTATTTATTTAATTTTATTAACATTTCTCCAATTTCCCTATAATTTTTACTTCCCCGTCATCACAATCCTACCCTTTTCCCTTATTTCCAACTACAAAAAATAATATATACTAATAATTTCAATTTTCGCTCTAACAACTTCTATTCATTATTTCCCACTAACAAATTTTATTTATTCATGCTAACTAAAATTTTTTCACGTTTCCCAATTAATAAATTTCGATTTCATGCCCATCAAGAAAGAGTTGAAGTTGCTAATTTGAGGGATGGGAAATCAATAGAACATGGCTCCGTTGGTGGCGTCGCAAATTCTCGACCGGGGGTCTGCTTGGACCCTGGGTTCAAGTTCCCCGAGCGCAGGGAGGCACTCTTTTTGGGGAACTGACAAAATCAATAGTTTCCGTATGTGTATATAGTATGTGACACTTTGCATCTAATCAAACGCTTTTTTGATTATGCAAGTTGCCATATATGAAAAATGGACATTATTGCGTTTGTCGGTACGAAAAGATGTGTGGGTAGCGGAATCGAAGTGTAATGAACTTCGATTACGTTACCCATGAAAAAGATTGCGGGATCGGATTGGATGGAGGTGAAATGTGGGATTGAGTTGTTGGGATTGAGGCAGTTAGATTTTGACTGGAAGATAAAAGGAATTGTGTTTGGCAGTGCGTAATTGTGAGTTCGAGGAGAAGAGATTCGGTTTTGGAGTTTGTAAGGAAGAAGAGGACTAAATTTGATATTGAAAAAAATGTGGTTTTAAATTGAATTGCATTACAAACGTGGGAATTGAAAAGAAAAATTAGTAAAAATTTGCTTGCGGCATATGCGAGTGAAGTTAAAAGTGGATTTAAAGGAAAATAAAAACTTAGTTAAGTGGAGTGAACCGGGAATAAAAATAATCGAGCATAACTCAAGTGGAAAATAAAATAAAAAATAAACTTATATTGCGGATTAAAATTTTAATTATTGTTGTTGAATGTCTTGTTATGTTTCATTTCTTGAAATGACCTCTTCCTCTCCCGTCCTTTTCCCTTTGTGTTAGTTATTATAGTATATGTAAGGTGGCTCAGCACGAGCAGAGAGTGTCCCGTAAGACCCACGACACGACTGGGCGCTAGCCGGCTTCAGTATGCCACCCCGGGTCACTCACCCCTCTGCTAATACTTAATGTCTGCAACTGCGGTGACTTCCGTGGTTGCAACAGGATGAAAGTTCATCTGGGAAGAGCCCAGTTTGTGGGACTTTGAAGAGCTAAAAGTGAGCCTGACAACAGCTCCCATATTACAAAGCATTGACTTCAACAAACCGTTCTCAATCCATTGTCATGCAAGTCAACATAGTCTTACTCCAGCTTACGGAAGACGGCGAGGAAATGCCTAAAGCCTTTATGTTCCACAAGCTGAACCTAGCCCAGTGGAAGTACACTGTCTCTAAGTAAGAAAGTTTGTTGGCAGTGTTTGCGGTGAAGTGTCTTCGCACATATGTCTTTAAAATGCAATAGACCATCCGTCCCTGAGCTGACTTCCATCGCCGCTGTTCGAGATGAAATTGCAGGCGTTTGGCTTTACGATTCGACACCAAAAAGGAAACCAACATGTGGTACCGGATACCTTATAGAGGATATTTGCCCCGGAAGGAGCCGAGTCGGCCCAAAAGGACGGCAGCTGATCCACACTTTCCAGAGCCAGCTGCCACAGCTACCAGACCTTGTATGCAAGTGGATGAAACACGCATCCTAAGACCCCATACAAGAAGAGGAACAGTGGAAAGTTTGCGTGCCCGAAGAATTGATCATCGATCTTATCAGACGGGCACATGACCACCCACTGAGTGCACAGTGCGGATATGATCTTACGCTATGGCGGCTGAAAACTTTTGGCCAAAAATGACCCAATAAGTAAAAGCATATGTAGCCGCCTGTGAGATGTCTAAGTACACCAAAGTGCCAAATGCTGTTCTTCGGCCTTCTATGGCTAAATTTGAACCACCTGAGCGTGTGTTCCAGCGTTTGTATATCAATTTCATCGGCTCTTATCCTCGTTCGATGTCTGGAAACATCGGAGCTCTCGTGGTCCTGGACCAATTATCAAAGTTCCCAATAGTTGAGCCGATTCAGAACATACATACAGCTCCGATCCTAAGCTTCTTCCATATGTTTGGAGTATTGGAGTATGTCGTCTCCGACAACCGAGTCCAGTTCACATCTATTAGATTTCGTGAGCTGATGGATAAGTATGGCATTACTCAACACCTGACCGTGGTCTATTCTCCTCAAGCCAATGCTTCCGAGCGGCTAAACTATACGCTCCTATCCATAATACGTGCCTATATCAATCAATTACAAGGATTTGGACCTTAAGATTTCCGCCATCACCTGCTCTCTTCATATTACAACGCTCCGGGGATCTCGACTTACTTTGCCATGCTCAGCCAGTGCATGATTGGTCACGGTAAATTGTACCGGTTGTTGCGACAATTAAATTGTTTGGAAGACCCAGTAGTGTCTCTTAAGCCCCACGAGAAACTTCGAGTACTACGAGACCAACTCCGACAGAAGATTGAAGATAGCAGACATGCTGGAGGGGGACGGGAGTGCTGAAACCTGCGATCTCACACTTCTGGTTTCAAGAGAGACGATGAGATATATTGACGAAATTTTAGGCAAAGTAACGCGACCTAGAACTACAATGCCAAATTAGATAAGAAATTTGTAAAATGGCACGTTTTGCAGGTGTTAAGTTCCACACGTTATCTCATCTCTGAAATGTTTGGAAAAGAACTGGGAGTCTACCACGTAAAAGACTTACGGCGTTGAAGCATGCAATCTCCGGAAAACTTTCTTTTGGTTATCTTCCGATTGCCATTGTTTACAACCACATGAACTTGTAAGCCGCCAGCAGTGAAACTCTAACCCGGAACTTATTTTAGACCGTTATTCATCAGTGCACCATGCACCTAAGATGGTTGGCCACCACTAAGTACTCGAACCACCTAGCCTTCAGTCTCCCCGTGCTTGTCTGCTATCTTGGAGACTGCCCTGTAATAACCGCCGATTTCGCGAATCGAATTCCGCAGTAATCTGTTACCCCTATACAATTGTCCTACCAGCTAATAAGATTGAATGGCAGATCTCTGCGACTGAACCGCCACTAATGTCAACAAGTGGGGAGTGAACTACCACTTGCATCTCTGCAACTGAACCAGCACTTGATGTGGGCCGAGTAGTGAAGTAGGAATAGCGGTTTTTGTTCAAGCGACCGGTAACCCATTTCACTCGAGTTCTTGTCGAATTCCCGTTGCTGCTCCCAGTCGTGTAAATTACTCATAGAGAGAAGTTTCGTGTACCGCCTGAAATCAATTTATCTGGCTTTAACTCCCCCAATATTACGTCAGTCTTTCAAGTGCGCAGTGAAACGATCAAAGTGTGAATGGTTAACGTTAGGAGCAGTGAGTGCGCTGACCTTGCATCAATGTAACGTGGTAGGGTAGGACATATATTTTCCATCATTTTCTTCCAGATGGTCGACAACCTCAAGGCCCTTTCTTTCGCTAACACCCCTAGAGTGGCTGACTACGCCCTATTGCAAATAGCTCACTATTGCCCGAAGGGAACATTTGAATAAACGGGATGCCTTGGAGCTTCTGACTTGGGACTAAGGTAAGTCATTGAACCCCCTTGTTACGACGTGTATCAATAACTAAATCATTTCAGCGCAAGTAGAATCCATTGCAAAGAAATAGGATCATTGAGTCGGACAAGAACAAATTTGCTGAGATTTGTGGATAGAAATACGAACATGCAAGCCAATGGCTCCTCATCGACAACACGATAGTGAAATCTGTGTCTGTGTCGGTTAATACAACTGAGAGTGGTTCTTAAGTGCAAAGAAAAGGGCTAGTCGATGACTGACTTATATTTTCGTAAATGACGGCCATTCTGGCATTAAAGTTCAGTCCTAGCAGTGACACACGGAAGTTAAAAAGGCCGAAATCAGTGCAAAATTGTGTGAAAATAAGTTCTTTTTATATTCTAGTATAGTCGCATATGACTTTACAGGAATTAACTGGTGTAGACATTTGGTGTGGCCCTATTTAAAGACTGTGGAATAATACATTCTTTTCCTCCCCTAGAAATACTGACAGTTGATGGCATCCTGCTAGAATAAATTGATAATTTTCAGATACATATCTGTCATCTGCCCCAATTGGCTAGCGAGCGTTCACATCCGTAGTTCAAATAGTTATCAAAATGTCCCTACTTTACTGGGCCGCTATACACATGGTTGTGAGATCGTATGGATCCTTATCCGTAACATGAATACTACTAAACATAATGCATATTTCAACAAGGCATAGTCACTCTAATGGAACCAGTGCATTGATTACAACCATTTCTAACCTTATCTACTGTAAAAATGCTAAAAGAAACTTTCAGCAATTCTTTTCAATTGTATTTCACAGAAGTTCGCTGGATGTACTTCAATCTTTAATTTGAAGTGTTTTAGCATTGAAATTAATGATTCCTAACTTTTATCAAAAACAAAAACGTTAAAAATGGGTGCTGTTAGGTGCAGAATTGTTCCAAATTGCTCTTATTGGCTAGGCTTGTGAAGCCAAACTAAGAAATATTTTACAAATTGTACGTCACGAATATCAAATGCGTCCATAAATTTTCAACTATAAAATTGTAATGCTACTGTTCACTTTCGAATCCTGCCCATGGGAAGGAAATTAGATTTTTATATGACTGCAAAGGGAAAAATACTACTACAAATAAGGTGGCATTTGAATTTAAACTGCGCGCGTCTAACATCCATGTCAAAATATTCATTAGTGTTTGAGATACGCGTCGTTTCCGGGATGACCTTCAGTTCCGTCTTCGCTGCGGCTTGATTCTCCTCTATCGTATCAAAACGGTGTCCCCGGAGTGGTCTTTTGAGCTTGCTGAGCAGCCAGAAGTCACCAGATTAGGTGAATATGGTGGTTGCGGAACGATATGGGTTGAGTTTTTGGCGAAATAATCACGAATTACGAGTGCAGTATGGGATGGTGCATTATAGTGGTGTAAAAACCAAGAACTTTCTTTCCACAATCCCGACCTTTTTAGGCGAATAGCGTTACGCAAACGACGCATAACGTTCAAATAATATTTCTTGCTCAGAGTTTAGCCTAGCGGAAGTAATTAATAATGATAACACCCCGATAATCGAACAAGAGAAGAGGTTGATGGTCTCCCAGGACGCTCTTCGTCTTTGAAACGTTCACAGCCGGCTTGGAACTCACTATACCACTTATAAACGTTTTTTAGACATAACCTCATCACCAAAGGCTTTCTGCATCATCTTCACCGTATCCGCAGCAGAAAATTGATTCCGCAAACAAAATTTAATGCAAATTTAACAAATTTCGGCATCACAAAAAATGAAAAACTCACTTTTAACAGCTCACAATATGACGCGTATCTCAAACACTGATGAATATTTTGACAAGTAAATTTGACATAGATGTCACCGACAGTACTACCAACCTAAAAAAAAATTCTCCAAATCCTTCGACACGCCCAGTTTAAATTCAAATGTCACTTTATTTTTTGGTCACGGTAGGTTATCCGTTTTTAGGGTTTTGTAAAATAATTTTACAAAACCATTCTAAAATCGCGTCCTGTCTGTCCGTCTGTCTGTCCGTCTGTCTGTCCGTCCGTCTGTCCGTCCGTCCGCCCATCCGTCTGTCCGTGTGTCACAGCAGTTTTTCTCGGAAACTACTTAAGCTAGAAGCATCAAATTTTGTATGTAGGTGTAAAGTGGTGTTTTCCTCATAGTTCAAATATAAAAAAAGTTTTATAAGGTATTTAAGGGGGGTCTCCCCATATAGGGGAGTGACCCCCGAAAAAAAATTTCACTGAAGGTGGCCGATATGGGTATCAAATGAAAGGTCTTGATGAGAACTTTTCAAAACAGGTCTTTGTTTGGCAAAGTTTGCTTCGAGGGGCGCACAGGGAGGGGAAATACACGAAAAATTTGTGTCCCCACCCCCTCGCGATTGGACACCTGTGATCCGAAAAATCTGAAAAAAAGCAAGAATGTAGGTCTTGATGAGCACAACAACAACAAATACGTTAGAAGTCGTAATTCACTCAACTTTGTTAGTAATAGTATGATTTATCGATTTTATGTTTTCTTGAATAAAATCTTAACGGTACCCTTAAATTCAATGAAATTCAGTACACAGATGACTATTAATAAGATTGATCTATTCTGAAAGTTTCATAAAGATATTTAGCGAAGTTATAGCGGTTTGAATTTTCCTGTATTACTATGGAACAATATGCGCTGCATTTATTACTATGGCAACATACCTGTATGGGTATGGAATAACATGCGCTTTTTACCGACTCAGACACCACAGTTTTGCTAGGATTTGCATGAAAATTTCAGGAATGATAGGTGTCATGAATATCTTTGAGAATCGGTTTAGCTAGTGGTATCAGTAATCGTAAAACAAAATAGTGGCTGTTTAAGGTGCATGCTTTGACACTTAATTCAATTCAATGAATGACTGAAGATGAGTACCTAAAATTAATACTCATAAGCAAAACAAGGCAAGGAGGCGAGAGAGAGCTCCTAGCAAATGGGCTTTGTAACCATTCTAGGATTTGAAAAAATTTGCCATGAATCGATGATAACAGTACAGGAGAGTGGCCCTGAAAAAAAAATTCATCAAGCGTAGCCGATATGAGTATGAAATGAAAGTTTACATGGGAGCTTTTCAAACAGTTCTTAAACTATCGTTTTTTGCTTCAGTGGAGGCACAGGGGGGAAATACATGAAAAATGTGTTTCCTCCCTCGCGAATGGATACCTGAAATAATTATCAAGGGAGATATTTATGAGTATAACAATAACAAAAACCTCAGAGGTCGAAATTCGTTCAACTTCGTTAATAATAGTATGTTCTTCGAATTTCATATTTTCTCCAATAAAATCGTCTTTAACATGTTTCTTGATTTTATTCGATCTGGTGACTGCATTTTGTAAATTGAATACAAAACCCTTCTGACATGAGCGCAGGTCTGTTTACCCAACTTGTTTAAAGAAACAATGACTTAGGGAGTGACACCAAAGTCATTAAAGAATAATATTGTTTTTATTAAGTTTAAATAATTTATCTCTCAAATTCTTCTTGAAATAGATTACTTCCTAATTAAAGAATTGCTTTGAATAATATTTATGGAAGTTTGGTAAAAAGCTCATTTCTAATCCGATTTATTTTAGATACAGATGTAAGACATTAAGCAAGATATTTAATTTTAATTAATTGATACAAATAAGTTGAATAATGAAGGCATATTCTTCAATTTAAAGCCAAAATGAACTAAACGTAACAAGTGGGGTTAACAAACCTACGCTCATGTCAGAAGGGTTTTGTACCCAACGTACGAAATGCAGTCACCAGTAACGAATAAAATTAAGAAACATGTCAAAGCGATGTGCGCGTTTATCAGAAAATACATTGCTTCTGTACTCTCAACGGTCGCCATTTTGTTGCAAACTAACAAAAATCACTCAAATCATGAATTCCCAAACAAATGTATATAATTCATCTTATTTGGAAATTTCAAGACGATCAAATCAATCCTGCAGTGTCTGATTTAATGGAAAGTCCGTAAAATACCAAAATTATGTGTTATTATTTTTGTAATTGGAGAGTTTTCAAATGGCTTCCGTGAATATGATTCGATTTTAGTCAAACTTACAGAATATTATGACCTTAACTTATGTAAGCCTACTTAATTGTCAGTTTTCATTGACTTTAAGGGTATCCATATAATTTTATTAGGGAAAATGTAAAATTCGATGCCCGTACTATTTTGAGTGAACTTTGACGTCCAAGGTATTTGTTGTTGTTGTACTCATAAATTCCTATCTCCATAATTTTTTCAGATGTTCAATCGATAGGGGGGGAGACAAATTTTTCGTGCATTTCCCCTTCCCGTGCACCCCATGAAGTAGAAAATACCAGTTTAAGACCTGATTTGAAAAGTTTTATTTGATACCCATATTGGCTACCTTTGATAATAATTTTTTTTACAGATGCTGCTCCCCTCTATGGAGAGACCCCCCTTCAGCACCTTTTAAAACTTTTTTTATCAGAGGGCACCACTTTACACCTATATACAAAAGTTCATTTTTGTAGCTTATACGGTTTGCGAGAAAAAGTACTCTGACAGACGGAAGGACGGACGGAGGAATGGACGGACAGACAGGCGCAATCAACAATATAATTTTTTTGGGGAATTCATGATTTGAATGTTTTTTGTAAGTTTCCAACAAAGTGACAAACGTTGAAAGTACAGAAGCAAGGGATTTTCTTATAAACGTGCACATCTCTTTGACATGTTTCTCGCCTTTATTCGTTGCTGGTGACTGCATTTCGCACGTTGGGTACAAAACCCTTCTGACATGATCGAAGGTCTGTTTACCCAACTTGTTTTCAACTGCAGCTTGTGTAGTGGTTACTATATCAGGATTGCCTAAAGCCTCTTTCATTTCAAGCTTTGCAGAATATTTGATTGACATTTTATCAGTAGCCGTTTTTTAGGGTTTTGTAATAAAATACAAAACCCTATTGCAATCACGACCTGTGTCCGTCCGTCCGTCTGTATGTCACAGCACTTTTTCTCCGAAATTGTAGAAGCTACAGCCATGAAATTTAATGAAAAGGTCAGAAGCGTTGACTTCTTGGAAGCTTTAGGGTGAAATATTTTTTCAAGGATTTTAAGGGGGTCTCCCCATATAGGGAGGTGACCCTCCAAAAAAAACTTTTCACCATTGGTAATCGAGTAGGGTGTCATTGGAAAGGTCTCAATTAGATCTTTTCAAATCAAGTCCTAAAATTGTCGTAAGGGGAAATGTACGAACTTTTCGCGTACCCCCCTTCGCGTGTGGACACCTTTCATCCGAAAAACCTGCTAGTGGTATCAGTAATCGTGAAACAAAATGGTGGCTGTTTTAAATGCGAAGAATGAATAATTTTGAGGTATTTTTCGCCAAGTTCAACGTTTAAGCTGCATGCTTTCAACACTTGATGCAATTTAGTCAACGACTGAAGATGAGTACGTAGAACTAGTACTCATAGGTGAATTAAATCGAGGAGGTAGGGGAGAGCTCCTAGCAAAAGGGCTTTATAACCAATCTAGGATTCGAAAAATTAGACCGTGAATCGATGATTACAGTACAGGGGAGTGGCCCCTGAAAAAAATTTCATCAAAGGTAGCCGATATGAGTATCAAATGAAAGTGCTTTATGGGAGCTTTTCAAAACAGTTCTTCAACTGACAGTTTTTGCTTCAGTGGGGGCACAGGGGGGGAGTTTACATGAAAAATGTGATCTAAAAAATCTGAAAAAATTATCACGGGATATATTTATGAGTATAACAATAACAAATACCTCAGCAGTCAAAATTTGTTCAACTTTGTTAAGGATAGTATGATCTTCGGATTTCATATTTTCTCCAATAAAATCGTCTTTTACAAATTTCTTGATTTTATTTGTAGCCGGTGACTACATTTTGTAAGTTAAGTACAAAACCCTTCTGACATGAGCGTAGGTCTGTCTACCCTACTTGTTGTTGTTTGTTTATTCATCTCTGAACCTTTGAAAATGGTCGTTTGCTGAGAGTTGTTTTTTTTCATAATCTTACTTTTTAGGGTTTTGTACTAAAATACAAAACCCTATTGCAATCACGACCTGTGTCCGTCTGTCTGTGCGTCAGTCCATCTGTATGTCACAGCACTTTTTCTCCGAAACTATAGAAACTACAGCCACGAAACTTTGTTGAAAGGTCAGGTTTTGGAGAGGAAAAATTTTTCAACGCGGTTTAAGGAGACTATCCCATGTAGGGAGGTGACCCGTCAAACATTTTTTTCACCATTGGTAGTCGAGTTAGGGGTCGATGAAAAGATCTTATGAGACCTTTTCAAAACAAGTCTTAAAATTGCCGTATTAGTACCATGGGGGGTAGGAGAAGGCGAAATCTACGAATTTTTCGCGTACCCCCCTCACAATTGGGCATCTTTCATCCTAAAAAATCTGAAAAAATCATGAATGTAGGCCTTTATGAGTACAACAACAACAAATACTGAGAAGTCGAAATTCACTCAACTTTGTTAGTATTAGTATGATTTATCGATTTTATATTTTCTTGAATAAAATCTGAACAGTACCTTTAAATTCAATCGAATTCGGTATGCAAATGAGTATTTATAAGATTGCCTTGTCCTGCGAGTCTCATAAACATCAAATAGTATTTACCAAGTTATAGCGGTTTGAATTTTCCTGTATTATTATAGAACAATATGCGCTGTATTACTATGGAAACATATGGCTATGTGCTTTTTACCGACTCAGACACTGCAGGTTTGCTAGGATTTGCATGTAAGTTTCAGGAATGATAGGTATCATGAATATCTTTGAGAATTCGATCAGCTTGTGGTATCAGTAATCGTAAAACAAAATGGTGGCTGTTTTAAATACCACCCCCCCCCCCCCCCCCCCCCCGCCCCCGCCTCTTCAACGTTTAAGGTGCACGCTTTTAAAACTTGATTCAATTTAATGAATGACTAAAGATGTGTATCTACAATTAGTACACATATATGAAACAGGTCGAGCAGGCAGGAGAGAGATCCTAACAGAAGGGCTTTGTAACCATTCTAGGGTTCGAAAATAACTTTCTGTTGCCATGAAACGATGATTACAGTACAGGAAGTGGCCGATATGAGTATCAAATGAAAGATCTCTATGAGAGCTTTTTAAAAAAGTTCTTGCTTCAGTTGAGGCACAGGGAGGGGGGAAATGCACGAAGTATGTGTTTCCCCCTTGTGATTGGACACCTGTGATTTAAAAAATCTGAAAAAAATAACCAAGGAAGATATTTATGAGTAAAACAATAACAAGCACTTCAGAAGTCAAAATTTGTTCAACTTTGTCAATGATAGTATGATCTTCAAATTTCCCATTTTCTCCAATAAAATCGTATGGATACCTTTAAGCCCAACACAATTCAATATTGTAGTAGCCTTACACAAGGTTCTAATAATCTTTAAGTTTGATGAAATTCGTATCATATTCACGGAAGTTATATACATTTGAAATTTCTCCAATTACAACAACAATAACATACTATTTTAGTATTTTATGGACTTTTCATCCAACCAGACACTGCAGTTTTGATTTGAGCTAAAATTGATGACATAAATGCTTTTGGGATTTCATGATTTGAGTGATTTTTGTTAGTTGAAAATGGAGAAACAATGAATTTTCTTTTAAACGAGCAAATCTCTTTGACATGTTTCTTGATTTTCTTCGTTGTTGGTGATTGCATTTCGTAAGTTGAGTACAAAATCCTTCTGACATGAGTGTAGGTTTGTCTGCCCAACTTGTTTCTTTATATTGTCTTTTCAAAATTCGGAATACTGTGAGTAGAGTTCTAGATTTTCTTCTTTGTTTGGATTTGGTACTATTCATGTCCTGAAATATCATTCAGATTTGAACTTAAAAATTTGAAGTACAATAAATATTAACATATTTTTCGGTGCAACTGATACTCTAATGTTTTGCAGTTTGTTCATACCTACTGTTACGCTAGAAAACCATCTCGAAAAGATGATGCAACCATACCTTGTGACCTCGGCCGGGAGCAACTTACGATTGCTGCGTCAACTCAAAGGAGGTAATCTTTTTACTTATCAACATATGCCCCGTCTGTTATGCCGTCCTATACGTTGATTATCCCATTTTTACTGTACCATATGACCACATTATCTCGGTTGAAGGAGGCCTTCTGACTGTGATACGCTGTCTTTTTGCATGACAAAAATAGGCGACCAAGTCGATATAAACCAATTTCCAATTTTTTTACCGAATCGTCTCCCATCCGGGAGAAAGTACCTTAAAGCCGCGGTGAGTTAGCACGTAGACACAAGGAGGGTACAACCTAGGGAGGTTGCGACTCTCGAAACTTTGAACTGAGCCGCGCGTTGTAAGATTTTATATTCCCAAATGAACCCATCCTTCCATTACTAATTTATCCCCCCTTCGACACCACGAAACAGTTTTTTATGTCACCCCACGTTGGGCGCCAGTGTTACGCGATAAAATTATCTCGAGAAGATGATCCAACCATATCTTCTGACTCCGACCGTGGGTGTTTTGGATCCCGGGTCGCTCCGTCGGAGACGGGCGTGGGTGCCACTCGTCTACCCGTAAATTTGTCCCCCAAGCCTCGAGACGAGCTTGGCTCGTGCCGTAATCTTCACTTTTGGGGGGAAGGGTCACTGCTTTCCTCTGTGCACCAGCCTAAAAGAGGAGGACAACCCACCTAACTAACTGCCGCGACAATCCCGCAACCTAACTACCCTAAATTCTAGTTCAATTGTGATTCGCAACCAAACAAAGACCAAATATACCCCAGTACTTGCGGAATATTAGCGCAGAAATTGGGTGCCTTGAAATTTTCGTATTCACTTTTAGCGGATTGTACATTCTTTTTGGAAGAAAAGAAATAAAAGTACATCTGATTCACTGAAAGTTCAATAATAATTATTAATTACAGGTTATGCTACTCATTTCAAACAATCTCAAAGAGTATTTTTCTGTAACTCTATCATTGTAAGTTACGATATTCATTTAAACACAATACAATTTTTCCTTAGCTCTAAGACTAAATTTACCTTAACACAATTAACTCGACGACGGCCCCCGGTAAATTTTCGGCTTCGCTCGTGTCCCGTTGCACGTCTCCCACTAGCCGCGTGTATTCTGAAAAAAAAACAAACCCTGATTCCTTGAAGCGTGGCCTAGGCGGCCCGACGTTTTTTTGTCGTTTCCTTCGTGGAAGAATTCCTGAAGCTACCGTTTTGGTGACAGCCACTTTCTTGTCTTGCACTCGGGTTCCAAAAGCATAATGCAGCCACCAACTCGAGAATTGCTATCTGGGATGACATCCTTTGATCGATGGTGTGACCATCCCACACGGGTTCCAGAACAAGAAAGAGGGCTCTTCACTCACGATTCAGTCCGTCATCGCCTTGAATGGGATTTTTTCACCCCGTTGAAATACCCTTCGGTGAAGTTGGCCGCCACTTCTTGGAGTCGTGGGTTCTAATACTATCATTAACCCTTTGGAGCTCCAGATATCCGTGGCTCCAACCTTCTTTGCTGCAAGTTTCTTCCCTGTGTTTTTTTATTTATTCTTATTTTCGATGTTGGTGGCCGTGCCTGATTGAGACGTCAAGTGTGTAATGAATCATGCGACGACGCGGGTGACCACTACCAACACACTTTGCTGCTAGGTGGCTTGTCATTTTACGTTGGTTGCGACCAGTGCACATCCCACGTCTATTTTATCGTGGGATGCCAACCGAATTTTGACAGCCACATGGTAGCAAAGTGTGTGGGTGGTGAGTGCCACTGAAATCGATTGCTTTGATCGCAGCGGGATTTTGGTGTGAAAATTATATTGTGAGTTTTGTGGATGGGGTGAGGATTTTGTGTTGCAGCCTGAACCTAAACGTGAACAGTTCAGGTAAATATGCTTTTGGACGAGGTTAACTGGTGATGTAACTTAGTTCTTAATTCTCGCTAGAGCGATAAAATCAGTGCGCCGCTAATGCTTAGCCAATTTGAGGGTGGTCGTGTATAGGAAGGCGATGGAGATGTGATGCTTTCGCCGGTCCGTCATAGGAAATTCATACGCTCGACACATGTCGGCCACGATTGCAATGAGGATGAAAAATGGCCAGTTCGATTTAGAATTTCTGCGACATAGTTTTGGAGGATGCCTGGTCGAAGAAGGTGACATAGTTATAGATAAATAGACAGAGGATATTTAGAGGTTAGTAAAGCGCGTTTAAAATTATTGAATCAATGCACGAAAATCAGCAACAAATTTCCTGGCATTTTGTAAATGTGTGTTACGCAAACAAACAATTGATGGAATGTTTGTGCTGTGGTTGTTTTTACGAATCGACGAAATATCAAGTATTTCCATTCCTAACAAAATATTTCCCGTCACCCGGAAATTTTGAAGGAAAACAACACTTTGGCATGAATATTACACAAAACAATTTATAGCAAATAAATAAAAAGGGGATAAAAGAAAAACAAAAATATTTTTACCGCAGGCATTATGGGGATAATTTTAAACCGTAACTTAATAAAAGTCAAAGAAATCGAGAAAATGTAATAATGTACATTAAAATATGTAAAGTTGTCAATTTTTTTTATAGAAACAAAACAGAAATAAAGACGTGTATATCAATAAAAATTAAAGGAAACAATTCATCCGATGAAAATGAACCGGTAATCCGGAAAAAATAACATCTCGGTATGAAATGTAAACAAGGATATAAAATTTATAAAAATATGAATATTACACGAAAAATAGTATAAAGCAGACGCAAGCCCGCATGCACCTTCTTGGTAGTTTCTCCAAAGTGATTATTTATATCACTCATGTACCGTAACTTGTATTCATCCGCGTTGCATTCAAGTAATAAATTGAAAATTTCCATCACGGAGAACTCGTTTGATCTGCGTCACATGAAATTACACAATATGTAAAAGTAAATTTAACTCACACACTTTTGGGAGTAACTTAAATCACATGTGGTTTAGCCGAAATTTCGTATTTTTCGCATCCACTATAAATTATAATGCTTGTATTTATCTGAATATACACATATTTATTAGAACGAAAGAAGAACAATTAATAAGCATATAATTATATAATTAGCAAGAAATCAAATGATTTGAAATCGTAGACATTAAAGAGTAACTGGAAAAGGCGTCAGAGAAAGAAAACTAAAAACATATTTTCAACTGAAACTCTCGAATAGCTCTTACCGCCAAAAGTAGTAACCTGCATGTTACACGTAGATGTACAATATAAATAGAGAACCACACAAGAAACAAAACAGACACGTTTATCTAAAGACTTTTTATAATTACCAATATTTTACTTATGCATAACGTAATCAAATTTGCTAGAAACAAATCGTAACAGAAAAACGTATGATTACATATTCATTTTTTTTAAACAAACAGTGTTTCAAGGTATTTTATAGGCTAACAGAAAGGAGATCTCCTATCATTATTGCGTAGTGTGTAAACTAAATAATTCTAATTTTAGAGATGCTGAAAGAGAAAAACTTAGTGCATTTATTCTCGTCCTATTGGCTGGCAATATCAAAGAAATATTTAAGTAAGAAAAGATTGCGAGTTAAACTCTTTCGTAGCTTATCATTTTTTCGGTGCTTGTTAGATTGATTTGGAGTAACGTTTACTTCAAATTAATTTCTATTTTAATTATGTTAAAATACAAACTTTACGTCACTTTCCATTTGTACTTCATAAGCTTAAGTTGTCCTCAAATGATCAAAATGTTAATAGCGTGTGCAAGTTGAGGGCAATTATTATTAACGCTTGAATAAATCGTAGTCCTTTATCGAAAAGGCAAATACATCGCGAAAATTGCGTATTAATAATAATCAATCGTTTGGCAAGTAGTGAGAGTTCAAATGTTTTTTATTTTCCATTTTCCTTGCATTCCACTAAAGTAACGAAAAAGACCGAGAAAAGTAATAAAAAAGGACGTAGATTGTAAAATGAAATGATAATTATTAAAATACCTTTTGACGTATTGATTCCATTTTTTTTTTTAAATAAGACATTAATTACATTGTCGTTGTATCATTCCCCATTTTACTTATTTATATAATGAAATTGAAGAAAGTAAATAATAAACGAGAACATATGTTTAGGTCGAAATCGTTAAAAAAATAGTTATATACACTATTATTCTTTTATTATTGATAAGTCGCGAAAACACGCAAATATTTTATGTTTATTATTTTACTATATATATATACATAAATAATAATATGAATTGCTAACGAGAAACACGACTTTCCTTTCCAGTGATTCTTCTTTTCAGCGGGAAATGAGGTGCAGGGTAGGTATGCCGTCGCGAGGGTAGGGTTTGAGAAAATCCGCTGAGGTCGGTTTCGCGTTGCGCGCGGTACGTGGTACCTTTGTTGTTTTGCCGTTTCTTTAGAGTAGCTTTCGTCGGGACGAATTAACGTAGTATACTTTTCGGTACCGCGTCGGAAATTCGGGAACGAGAAGTAAAAGTTAGGTTTTTGTTCTTGACTGGTTGATGAAGAAATACGGAGTAACGTAAAGTAGGTTTCCTCTCCGTATGGTTTTGTTTTGTAACACGTTTGAAAACGGGCATGTATAGGTGGCTGAATATTGTAAATGAGCGTAACCCATTCGGAGACCCGCGACCGAAATCCTCTCCGATCTAGCTGGCCGACAAGCAGCCACCGCGTGGATGGGTTACGGTGCACGGATTGGTTGACCGATTGGTACCATCCGTTGGCGCTACTCAGACTTGACGTCTAGAACCGATGAGAGGTCGGTTCCGCGTTCGCACTTAGGTATAAAATCATTACAAGTGTCTTCCATTTGTTTATGTTTATTTTTTCCAGCAGTTGATGATATTCAAGCTTGCTACGTAAACGTAGCGAGTAACCTCATTAAGTTTCTCCGCACGAAAACCGTCCATGCTGGCCTGAAGAGTGCAGGTAGGGTCAATTTCAGAAATATACATGGTGCATCCCAATCTTTCTAATACTTGCGCGCATCCTTTTCCAGCTTCACCATATCCCCAAATGACTACTTGCTTCCCGCCAAACATAATGTGTGTTGAACGCTTTCACCTATCAATAATAGACTCTTTGCAGCTATACAAAATATCAAATTTTGTTTTAGTGACGGAGTCCAATACGTTCATTACTGGGGCTTGTAACTTCTCAGATTCTGATAGATAGTACAGTCTATGCACCCCAGTGACGCTTCCCTCTACCATGTCTTTAACCATTTTATACATGGTTCGATATTTCTTCAACATTAACTGTGTTGTATCGCCTCCATCATCCAAAATCATATTTGGTAGCCAATTTTCAGCATTTACACATTTATCGTTGCACCACCAAAAATCACCTTCGGTCCCACCACGTCATGCGAATATTGGATAATCTGCTTCAGCTAATGCCGCAGAGACGTCGTTCTGTGTCGAGTATATATTACAGGCCGCCCATCGAATTGTTGCACCTAATTCAACCAAAGTCTCGATTAAAACTGCAGTATGTGCATTGATATGTGTACCGCCAACGATTTGTGCATTTTTCAACGGTTTGTCTTCGGAGGCGCGCTTTTGCAGAACCATTATTCCGGGCATTTCTTGATCAGCTATCTTCCTAACTTACATACTATGTTTACTCTTAGTGTTGATAATGATTACAACATATTTGTATTTACAAAATTTCCAATAGTACTTGCCTCGGGTGATTCTATCATCTTTTCCGTACAACTGGTAAACTTGTTGCAGAGGCAAGTGTTGAGGTCTGGTAGAAATTTGTCCGTGACAATATGTTATGTTTTCTTTTTTCGTTATTGTTCAAAATGCTTCTATTCAGTATAACTGATTTACCAGCCATAGTATAGTCTTGATTTCCAAAAGAGCATTTAAAATACTTATTAGATTTTCTTTTATTTCTCCAAACAACTTTTACTCTTCGAATGATTTTTTCAGGATATCAGTTTCTGTTGCGATCTGATTAATTTTATTAGTAGTAACAGTCTGCTGTGTGTTAATGTGGTCTGTCAATTATTGTATATTGTTGTTAATGTCTTTATCTGTTTGTTAATGTCACTTGCAATATCGATTATGTCGGTATCAATTTTGCTAAAGTGGTTATTAATGTCACGTCCGTCATCATTGTCCATTGTTCCCCCAATCCATAGGTGAAATTTACCGTGTAGTTAATAAGAGCTCTGGAGAGTCTGTGAGGTTGAAATGAATCTATTGTTTCTAAGATTTGTTGCTGAAGCAACTGTAAGGATTTATCATTTTCAAAATTTGTATTATTGATGCTTATCGCGATTTAGTCTTTAAGGTCAATTTTACTCTTCTAATATAAAAGTCAATTTTACTCTTCTAATATATGCTTTATTTCACTCTTTGATTTAATGATACAGCAAGGTGTCGGAGGAGGACGAGCGGATGCCGATGCGGTCGCTGATGCTGCTGCTGATGCGGTCACTGATGCTGCCGCTGATGCGATCACTGATGCTGCTGCTGATGCGGTCACTGATGCTGCTGCTGATGCGGTCGCTGATGCTGCTGCTGATGCTGATGCTGGATGATGCTGCTGCGTTAAAACACACTGAGAGACTGGGTGTATGAATCCGTTCTCCTATATCAACATGTGAGAATCTAGAAGAACGGTATCATATGAATTCGATATTTCTCATGATGAATTGCTTGAGCCGGTGGGGCGATTTAGGCTGGCAAGTATAGATCTGGCGAGGGACGAGAGATTGTTTGCGCCGTGAAGGAGGTGCTGATGGCGGGACATCTCGTGCCGCCACAGTCACTCCCTCCCCAATGACTGTCGTGCTCGTCGAAGGGAGTGAAAAGGTGACCTTCTTCTTGGCGGGGGGTTGAATCGCCTGATTTGGCAGCAAGGTGGCGGCCGGGTGAAACGCCTGATTTGGTAGCGAGGGCGGTAGTATAGGTGACTGTGGTGCCGATGAGGGTGGCTGCTGTATCAGTATGCCATCGGCCGGTTGAGTCGCCTGTGATGCCAGCGGTGGGATTGGTGTGGGCGCTTGTGGTGAGGCTGGCTGGGTGGGTGGTAACGATAGTGTTGATGGATGGGCATCGGAATGCTCCAAGTACGCTGGCTTCAAGTGGTCGGTGGAGAGGGTCTTGGTGACGCCATTTACGTCTATGACGTAGGTGCGGTCGCTGATCCTCTTGATGACTCGGTGTGGTCCGGAGTACGGTTGGTCGAGCGGCTTTTTGACTGCGACATATTCGCAGCTGTTCAGGTCCTTGAAAACGAATGGTTGATGAACGGAGTGTCTGGCTGACGGAACTGTTCGAATCGACTGGAAAAGGTGGCGTAAGTCGGTGACGAAGTCTTTTGGGCAACTGGCTGGTACGTTTTGAGGTGTAATGAACTCGCCCGGGATCCGGAGCGATGTGCCAAAAACAATTTCTGCCGGAGAGGCTTGCATGTCCTCCTTGAATGTGGTTCGTAGGCCCAATAAGATCGGTGGGAGTGCCTGTAGCCATGGTGTCTCGGGAACGCACTTTAACGCTGCTTTGAGGGTGCGGTGCATCCGTTCGACCATGCCATTGGCTTGAGGGTGATATGGAGCAGTGTGGACACGGTTGATGCCCAAGAGGCGTCCAAGCTGATGCAATAGGTCGGCTTCAAACTGGCGTCCTTGGTCCGATGTGATCTCTAGTGGCGGGCCAAATATGGAGATCCAGTGGTCGAATAGTGCCCTGGCGATGGTGCTAGCTTTGCTGTCACGCACTGGCACTGCTTGAGGCCACCGTGTATAGCGGTCGATAATGGTGAGGCAGTTCTCGTGTCCCTCGCATTGTGGCAGCTTGATCAGGTCCACATGAATGTGATCGAAGCGCCCGTCCGGCGTCTTGAAATTTCCCAGTTCGACACGGTTGTGGCGGTGGACCTTCGATAGCTGACACGGCACACATTGCTTGGCCCACCGGGATACATCTTTCCGCAGACTAGGCCAAAAGAATTTCAGCGCTACGCGCCTCGAAGTGGCACGTCCACTTGGATGTGATAGCTGATGGACGATGTCGAAGGCTTGACGGCGGAGTGCAACCGGCAGGTAAGGCTTAATGGTGCCGTTAAACTCTACGTAGTATCCTGAGTAGCCATCTAACATCAACTGATGCAGTTTGAGACGGGGACTCGCCAGGAGGTGGGGCAACTGTTCGTCTGTGTCCTGTGCTTCGCTGATGGCTTGAGCTGTGATTGCGGGGGGTATCGTGACCGTCTCCACACGTGATAGTGCATTGGCGACGATGTTGTCGTTCCCTGGTGTGTACTCCACCCGCGAATCGAATTGGGAGATAAAATCCAGTCGCCTGCTTTGACGGGGTGAGGCTTTGTCTGAGCGTTGCGTCAGAGCAAATATAAGTGGCCGGTGGTCGGTATAAATGACGAAGTGCCTTCCCTCCAAGCAGCAAAGATAGCGAGGAGCTCGCGGTCGTAAGTTGAGTAGCGCTGTTCGGTTTCGGAGAGCTTCCTTGAGAAGAAACCTAACGGTACCCAAGTGCCGTCGCTCTGTTGTTGATCCAAGGCCACGCCAATGGCAGTGCTGAATGCGTCGGTACGAAGTGCCAATGGGTGCAGAGGCGAAAGAAAGGCTGACGTGGCTGCCTCGGTAATGCCTTGCTTGCAGCGTTCAAAAGCCACTTCAGCCTCTGGTGTCCAGGTGAGTGGTGCTCTCTTTGTCGTACATCCTTTTAGCAGTTCCGAGAGTGGCACTTGGGATTCGGCAGCGTATGGCATGCAGCGGCGATAAAAGTTCAGCATCCCTAGAAAACGTCTTAGCTGGGATGAATCGGCCGGTTTGGGAAAGGATCCGATGGCTTGTGTCTTGGGGGCTGGTGGTCGGAATCCTGTTTCGCAGACGTGGTATCTGGCAAAGATGACCTCAGCCTGACCGACTTGACATTTATCCCAGTTAGCATGGAGATTTGCCGCTTGAAGCATGGACAAAAGTTGGTGATGGTTGTGGCTGGCCGAGAATACTAGGATATCATCCTGATAAACCCGGACGAAATCCAGCTTCCTCAGCAGATGGTTTAGAGTCCGCTGCATCATTTGGGCTGCGTTGCGTAGACCCAAAGGCATTCCCAGGAACTCATAAAGTCCGAAAGGCGTGGTGACTGCCGTTTTATCGATATCCTCAGGAGCCACCGGGATTTGGTAGAAAGCACGCTGGAGGTCAATTACCGAGAAAACTGTGCCGCTGGCCTCTTGGATCAAATCCTCGATGATGGGTAGTGGGTAACGATCCGGGCGAGTTTGAGTGTTGAGTTGACGGTAATCCCCAGTAGCTCGCCAACGGCCGCCATCCTAGGGCACCATGTGCAGAGGACTAGCCCACTGGCTCGATGAAGGTCGAATTATGCCTCTTTCCAGCAAGAAAGCGAGCTCGGCTTTTGCTGCAGTGAGGCGTTCTCCCGCGAGGCGACGTGGTCTCGCAAAAACCGGTGGTCCATTAGTGACTATCTGGTGGTGGACAGGTAGGTCAGCTACCGTGGCTAGTTTCCCGGGTTGTGCGGGTGCATCTGCATATTTGCTGATGATCGCTTTGTACCGGTCTCCAATGGTGCCCTTTAAGGTCGAACCCTTGTTGACAGCGCTAATGCTGTGTATAGTTGGAACTGGACCGATGGCGCAGGCTGTGGAGAGTCTGGTGAGATCGTCCATGAGGCGTCGGTTGCGAAGGTCGATGAGTAGACCATGGTGTTTTAGTGCGTCGGCTCCTAGAATGGCAGTCTGGACGTCTGCTATGACGAACGACCAGTGGATGGGCCGGCGAAGCCCGAAATTCAGGGTGAGCTGCTGAGCTCCGAACGTGGTGATGGGAGTGCCATTGGCTGCCTGTAGAACGAGGTTCTGTTTGCGAAGAGGCTTGGCGATGAAATGCCTTGGGATGATAGAGAGGGCGGAGCCGGAATCTACCAGAAACTTGGTTTTTGTAGTACGGTCGGAGACATACAGGCGCTTCTCCGAGGTGTTGCCGGCGGTGTCCGCTGAGTACAACGCCGGCAACCCTAGTTTTCCGAGCGCCTAATGGTGTGCTCTGGAGCTGGGAAAGAGCAGGGCTGTTTGCATCGCATTGCTAAGGCCCCGTGCTTGGTGTGATACCAGCAGTGTCCCGTGCGACTATCTGGTCCGGGAGTGGCGAAGCGTCCCCGTCGTTGGCTTACATCTCTTAGAGGTGCGCTCCCGCAGCGTATTGGTGCAGGCGTGTGGTTGTTGAAGCGCTTCTCAAGTCAAGGCTGTTAGCTGTGTAACTGCCAGACGCAAGGCAGCTAATTCGACTACGACTTGGTCCGAAGAAGTTTGCGGTGGGTGTTGTTGCGAGCGTGGGTGGTTGGAATGGCGTGGCCATAACTCCCGGGCCCATGTCTTGTGCCTCGTCTGCGACAGCGGCAAGCTCTTCTAGCGTCTGATTTTTGATTAGTAAAAGCATGCGGCGCGTTCGCTGGGGCAGGAGGTCAAGCTATCTCACTCGGAGAACATCGTCGCTGACCCGCGTTCCAGCGAAGGAACGCATGTGCCGTAGTACCTGCGATGGTCTCCTATCTCCAAGCTCGACACCTGTGAGCAACTTATGTAGCTGCGCATCAGGTGAGTCGGTGAGGCGGGCGACGATTGCTGTTTTGAGCGCTCCGTACCTGTCGTGCTCGGGTGGCGCATGGATGATGTCTGCTACATCCGTGATTGTCTCGTGGTCCAATGATGATACCGTGAGGTGGTACTTGGTTGAGTCCCTTGTGGCCTGGTGCACCTGAAATTGGGACTCAACCTGAAAAAACCACAGCTCCGGGCTAGTACGCCAGAAGGATGGCAGCTTACAGTAGCCTACACCGTATACCTGTTGCGCTGATGGCTGTTGTAGTAGATCGAATGGTGTCGCTCCTGTAGGCAGAGGCTGTCGGCTTTGACCTGCTGTTGCTGGCTGGGTGGCTGTTCCAGTGAGACCAAGAGCTCTGCGTTGTGCTGCGTGGCGGTGCGCGCGGCATCCTCGTCGTCTCGTCCAAGCACCATGCTGTTGGCCGACTCGGGGTCACCACTTTAAGGTCAATTTTACTCTTCTAATATAAAAGTCAATTTTACTCTTCTAATATATGCTTTATTTCACTCTTTGATTTAATGATACAGCAAGGTGTCGGAGGAGGACGAGCAGATGCCGATGCGGTCGCTGCTGCTGCGGCTGATGCGGTCACTGATGCTGCCGCTGATGCGATCACTGATGCTGCTGCTGATGCGGTCACTGATGCTGCTGCTGATGCGGTCGCTGATGCTGCTGCTGATGCTGATGCTGGCTGATGCTGCTGCGTTAAAACACACTGAGAGACTGGGTGCATGAATCCGTTCTCCTATATCAACATGAGAGAATCTAGAAGAACGGTATCATATGAATTCCATATTTCTCATGATGAATTGCTTGAGCCGGTGGGGCGATTTAGGCTGGCAAGTATAGATCTGGCGAGGGACGAGAGTTTGTTTGCGCCGTGAAGGAGGTGCTGATGGCGGGACATCTCGTGCCGCCACAAGTCCATCGCTTTTCGAAAAGGGTGAGACTAACGAATTGAATAGCGTTGGTGAAATTATCGATGATATCCATAAATTGTTTCCATGCGAGTAATTATAAATCCATTTCCTTGTTTAACTTCGTTTATTTCGATGTAGTAGCAGTTGGGATGGAAAAATATAGTGTGAGCAGGATGTCAATTCCTGAAATGATACCCTCCTAGGTTGGTTTCTTTTTTTTTCATACATATTCTTCTTATGAACGAATCGTTTTGGTTTTGGCTTATACAATATTTAAAGTGGGGCTCTCACTTTTAGGTAAATTTCTCGAGAGAAATTTACCTATTGCGGAGAGCATCATATATATATATATATATATATATATATATATATATATATATATATATATATATATATATATATATATATATATATATATATATATATATATATACATATATATATATATATATATATATATATATATATTTATATATACATATATATATATATATATATATATATATATATATATATATATATATATATATATATATATATGGGATATAACGAAATTTGTGACCACG
The DNA here is from genome assembly GCA_963969285.1 of Odontomyia ornata. Lineage (NCBI taxonomy): Eukaryota > Metazoa > Arthropoda > Insecta > Diptera > Stratiomyidae > Odontomyia > Odontomyia ornata. The sequence goes on along the minus strand of OZ017740.1, from coordinate 246,084,474 downwards.
CTAGAGGTTGCAATTTTGCTTCGATTTTCACCAAATTTTCAGGAAAGGTGTATTGGATAATTATCTCGGTTAAGTTCGTGAACCAGCTATATCGGCTGGGCAAAAACAAAATGGCAGCCATTTTAGACGAAAAATCGAGATTTCTGTTCTAACCAAAGTATAGCTCCGATTTGGATGAAATTTGGTACAAAGGTTCATTGATGTATGTGATGAATCTCACGATAAAAAATCCAAAGTCGGTGCGGCAAAGGTCGAAAAACGTGCAAAATTTTGTTGCTGTAATAGTGGTCAAAGCTTTCAACAGATTTTCATCAAATTCGGTAGTTTGATAGAAATTATAAATATCTAAAGAATTACGTAAAAAAACTGGAGGTCAGGTTGCAAAAAACAAAATGGTGGCCAGTTGAACGTCAAAATTTCAAAGGCTTTTAAAAGTAGCAATTTTGATCCGACATATATGAAACTTGGTTTCAAGATAGACATTACTTAGACTTACAGTCTTTGATATTTTGGTGATCACGCATTTGCAAATTTCAAAATGGCGGCCGTTTAAATATGCGTTTTTTATGTTTTCGTGGCCATCTAGCGGTCACATTTTCCAACGGATTTTGATAAAACTTGAGATTATGGATCTTTGTACTATGTTCTTGTATTTTGAAAATTATTAAAATTGAATGAAAAATGAAAAAGTCGAAAATTTAAAGCCTAATATTTTTAGCTACCATTTTCTTTAAAAATTGAATTATTTTGCCCTGTCTACAGTGAAACTCTTATTTGAACGCGATAGTACATTGATTGATGAGTTCCAAGCATACAAAGATTTAAAATAATCCAAAATTAAATGCATGCATTCAAAATGGCGGCCCCCAAAGGTCTGAAGGCAAGCGCAATTCGCTATTTCAGTGCCAACTGAAATAATGAATATTTTTCATGGAAACGTTTTAAATGACTTTACTTGAAAGAATTTATAAACCAGATCATTTTGAAGATATTGTAAAATATTTTTAACAATACCCTAAAAAATTATAAAATCGCGACTTGTCTGTCTGTCCGTCCGTCCGCCCGTTTGTTCGTGTGTCATAACAAGTTTTCTCGCAAACCACATGAGCTAGAATGAGGAAATTTTCTACGTAGGTCAAAAGTGGTGCCTCTTGAAATTTGCAGTGCAAGAAAATATTTTAAGGTATTTAAGGGGGGTCTCCCCATACAGGGGGGTGGCATACAATTTTTTTTATTTCTCTAGCCCTCTAGCAGCCAAGATTCTCAACAGATTCCGTTGAAACTTGAAATTATAAGTTATTAAGGCAAGTTTATTTAATTTAATTATGCAAATCGAATGACAAATAAAAAAGTCGAAAATTTACAGCTTAATATTTTTAGCAGCCGATTTCAATAAAAGTCGAAATGACGGCCCTCATAGTTCAGAAAAAAATTGAAAATGTATATATTAATGGCAACGCAAGTGCTGATTAATTAAATCTTTTGAAATTAACTTTTCGAGCTGTGTGGTAACCACTGTGAACTATGTAAACAGCAAATGCGAGAAGGGCGAAACCGGTATTTATATGTTTACAACAATTTATTATCCGCCGATTTTCAATATGTAACCCATACGTGTGCAACTCAATTTAATCAGCAAAATATTTGCGCCGCGATAAAAGGTCTCTAAAAACGAACGTGGCCAGATTTTTTTTATGTTAATAAATACCCATGTGGTACTACGAAAATTGCAGACAGAAGTTTAGTAGTAGGCAAGCCAAATTCTTTTTCGAAACTTTACGCTTTATACGAGAAATTTACCTTTCCGGCTGGTGCTGTCAACGGGGATTTTTTTGTTCTATGTGCATTTCAAATATAATCTAGATCACTTTTTTCGTTTTTAGGGTTTTGTCAAATAATTTTACAAAATCCTACTAAAATCGCGTCCTATCTGTCCGTCTGTCCGTCCGTCCGTGTGTCACAGCACTTTTTCTCACAAACCACTTAATCTAGAAACACCACACAATTTTGAACGCAGGTGTAAAGTGGCGCTCTCTTCAAAGTTCAAGTAAAAAAATTTTTATAAGATATTTAAGGAGGGTGTCCCAATATAAGGGAGTGGGCCTCGAAAAAAAAAATTTCCGCCGATCTGATATCGGAAAACATAAAGCAGTTTTTCGGAAATTTGGATCTATTGAGAATTATCTCCTTGAGCGCTATGGACTGTAGCGGTAGCGGAGGCAGGGTCATTTTCTTGTAGATTTGACAAAACTTCCGGTTTTGAAAGAGCGTCGGCTACTGTATTGTTCTTTCCTTTAATGTACTCTATGTCATAGTTATATTCTTCCAGCTGATATTTCCATCTCTGGAGTTTAGAGTTTGGCTATTTCAAGGTCGAAATCCAGGAAGATATGGTCGAAAGTACTTAGTTGACCATTCAATAGCAAGCCGTTCTTTTTCGACGGTTATATACCTAGTTTCACTTTGGTTCAGAGTGATGCTTGCATAGTAAATAGGATGACAATCCTGTGAAAGAACTGCGTCGATGACATAGTTTGACTCATCTGTTGTTAGAGTGAACTTTTTCCCAAAATCGAGATAAGCTAATATAGACTCGCTAGTTATTAAAAGAGCACGCCTTATAAAGTGCTCTCCGAAATCATAAAAAGAAAATTAAAGCCGTACTATCTAAGTATTATAGGATAGTATCAGGGGGGCTTTCGAAGTGGACGGTCTACAATAGATCAAATATTATCAGTAAAGCAGATGATTGAAAAGTGCTGGGAATATAGCATCGATGTGCACCATTGTAATGATTTTCAAAATGCCCGTGTAGGACACGAGTGCCGATGGTCTGGTACAAGTGTCAGCGAGCTATAAAGAACACCAAGCTCAGCTAACTAGCTTTGCTTAACAACCGCGTACGCGTGCTTGACGACTAGCATTTGCGGGATCATATGAGGCGGGTTCTTGTCAAGCCACGAAGCTACACTACAAAATACTTATCACGCGTACTCTACTCTACAAGACGTACCGATCAATTTTTTTTATCTTTAGAAATGTTCTATTAGGTGTCAATTTAGCTACTCTACAGTAATTCAATATTTTTTTGCCTCATTAAAGTAAGCGGACACGGAAGCTTGAGACAACGCAAACTTTACACAAAAAGCAACCGTTACTTTCTCCGAAGAAGGTCGTTGCATTACAAGGGGAACGTCAAACCTAAAGATGTTAAAGTGGCTGAAGGGAACCACTCATCTCTGCCTAAAGGATGGAAACTTGACGGATGTAGTTTACTTTACACTAGTAAAACAACAAACTAAGCAGTTTCAACGGGGTGACCACCTTATCTCTTCAGGAGCAGCCGCTCCTGATTACCACGGAACTGCTCGACTGCTTATGTTTATTACACCATCTTTTTGTAGATTTCAAGCAAGCACACAACAGTGTTACCAGAAATGCACTGTACACAATAATGTTTGACTTTGGCGTCCGCACGGTCAAAATCATGAGTCCCAGGTCAATGTTATTTTTTTTTTGTGGTAGGGAGGTGAAGGCATTTACGCCCGCCGAGTCTGGCAGTGTGGGACTCCCATGGAGGATATCCTTGGACCACCCACTAAACACCTCCCCTGTCAATCTGAGAACCTAGCCTGGAACCGTTTGACACATTACTTCGGGCCACAAGTTCCTAATATTTATAAGTTTGTTGAAATTCGTACCATCTTCACGGATGTCATATCCATTTGAAATTTCCCCAATTAAAACAACAACACACTGCAGTTTTGATTTGAGTTTCTTAAAATTTTCAGATAAGCTCGATGACGTAAATGCTTTTGGGATTTCATGATTTGAGTGATTTTTGTTAGTTGAAAATGGAGAAACAGTGGATTTTGTTTTAAAGAGCAAATTTCTTTGACATGAAATTTATGCGTCGATTATTTTACAATGTTTACTAACTAACACAAAAAAGATAAAGACTTTTTCCTTTATACATTGGATTATTTAAAAAAAAAAACTTTATTCAGTAAAAAAGCTACTTTCGACACCTGTTTGACATCTTCTTCAGTACAATTGATCTTATTCTAGCTTCCTGAAATTTATACGTTTTACTTTTTCAATAATCTTATCTCAACAGTTTTATTGCTTTATTATTTACATATTACTTAATTACTATTCGTCTCCTTTCATTAGTCTTAGCAGGCTAGAATTGCAATTTTCTTCGTCTTCATTCAGTGGTAGGTGCGCAGTTACTCGGACTATCTCCATTGATTCAATAGCGTCTAATTTTCTTGGGTTAATTACGTTTTTTAGGACACATACGAGTACATTGCTGATATCCATGTGATGGTTTTCTTCCACGATGTGCTTTGCTATCGCTGACCTAATCTGCGTATTCGGGCATTTTGTTGCAACTATCGCTTCCCTGATATGCTCGTTATATCTTACCGGTATGGTTCGCTTGGTTTGTCCAACGTTTATTTTGGAGCAGTTTCTACATATAGGTTTGTATATCCCGCTCATTTCGTCCATCGTTTTTGGATTCTTACCAGATCCCAGCTGTGCTATTGTTGAGATTACGACTCGAGGTTCCATTTCAATTTTGTACCTCTTGAGTATCTTGCTAATATTTCGCGAGTGTGCTGAGTATGTAACTGCTACCCTCTTAGGTTTTTCAACTGACGGTTGTAAGGTCGTAAGATTATTTCTTGACTGCTTTTGCGTTTTCCTTTTTATTATAGCTTCAATTCATTCTTTGTCGTATCCGTTTATTTTCGCCGTACTTAGGATGTATTCTTTTTCGGGAAAAAATCTGTATCTTGTTTGTGTTAACTCTTTGACATGTTTCTATCTAAATGGTATATTGCATGAATTTATTCGGATATACGGGAGGGTTCCTCGGGGTGTTATATTTCCGAGGCATAATTCCAAAAATGTTCGATCTGGTTCAAATGTGCAAGTTGTGCTGAACAATCAGCCTCCATAAGAGTTGGTCTACCAGATCTTCGTACTCTACTCTGTACTGAGTCTGTCTGGTATTTGTTTTGTAAACGGTCTGTTTGGTAATAGTTTTGAGGATTGTTTGAATTATTTTCATTATGTTGATAATTCAATTGTGAAAAGTTTTTGCGAAAATTTGCGTTTGTTTGAATGTCAACGTCAATTTGAAAATTTTCATTATATTGAGAATTTGAAACTAAAGTAGGTTGCTGATACAAATTTGGTTTGTTTGGATAATTATTTTCATTGGGATTCAAATTATTTGTATTTTTTCTTGACTTTTAAGCTCTATAATGAAGATGTCCTTCTTCTCTCAAAAAGTCTATGGCATCTTCAATTGACGAAGGTTTACTACGTTTTAAATAATTTTAACAGGCCCAAAAAGTTTGTTTCTGAGAATACTTAAAGCTCTGCATCTACAATAAAATACACAAAGAATGCGGGAGACAAGCATATACGGCGCATTTGTTCAAATTAAATTATATTTTACGGAAGCAGCTCCATGACACCAATACGTAGATATTCATAACCCCAACAGTAACTCCTGGGTAAACATTCTGGTAAGGTGACCATAAAAATATGGTGCTTAATGACATTGGTATCATTCGACTCTCACAAGGATGTAATTAAAGTTGACAGCCCATTCTTTGCTACAACCTGATTGACACACGTTTGACAATTGTAATTGGGTTCTTCTTTGTGATTCAGTATCGTTATTGAAACGCAAATGTAGCAACAACTTCGCAAAAGTCCACTTGGTACGACTCTAAGAACCACGGGCGGTTCACGGCAGGAGGTAATGTTTAAGAAATTAATATGCCATCACTAAGTCAATGTTTAAGAAACTCTTATACCAACGCCAAACGTTGCCAAATTCAAAAATATCCAATTTATTGCATTCAATATATTAATGTTCTAGTGTCAAAGAACAACGACTTGGAAAAATTTTTAGTTCACCTTTAGCATAAATTATTGAAAAAAATGTAAACCATAGTCATTAAAACTCATGTTTATAAAACTTTACTTGAACGACCCATTCTAATTAAGCAAATCGGGAAATTGAGACGAATGATCTAGTTCAATTTGTAATTATTGCTATTACAGAAAAAAAAACTATAAAAACTGGAGACTAAATAATAAATCATCACATGTTAATCGGAATTACAGTTCATTGATATATTCCAGACCCAAGTGCAAAAACTGCAGCTGGATAAATTGAGACGCAGCTCACGCTAAGGGGTTAAGTCATGCTTTGAGCAATCTAGTTATGACATGTGGGATGCGGAGCAACTAGAATTTTGTAAAGTTCATTGTTAAAATATAGTCTGTATTTTCTTTTTGAAGTAATTGTAATTTAAAATTGTACAAAGGTTTGAATCTACAGTATCACATTATTAATTTTCAACGATCAGTGAAAAATTCTTACCAATGAAAACAAAATAAGAATTAATATCAATATCGATAAAACTAAAGCAATATACAATACCTCACCCAACATAGAAGCCAAGGCAAACTTCCTGTAAGGTGAATTCACTTTTTAGGCAATGAAATTTCATGGTGTGATAGTATCACATATCTAGGTCTTGTTCTCGATAAAAAGCTAACATTTAGCGACGATGTCGATTCTACCTGTGCGAGAATTTCTAAAACTTTTTTAGCTTTGTACTCACTATTGAACAGAAGATCTTTGTTATATTCCAAAAATTAAACTGTATTTTTCAAAATGGTCATAAAGCCTAATATGTTATCTGGAGCTCCAGCTAAGGAATCTTGTGCAGTTTATCTGAAAACAATGCTGCATGTTATCTAAATCAGATATTTCAAAATGGCTTTAAATAAGCCGTTTCACTTTTCAACATAGAAACTGGAGGCTCTAGCAAAAGTTTGCCCGCCAGAAGAAATTGCATACAAAAGAAGAGAAAAACTCGTTTACAAAGCTCGTACATTCTTCAATCATTCAGTTGCAGTACTAAACAACGCCAATTTACTTTATCTTTCAACCTTTTTAACCATGTCAGCACAGCCTAAGCTATATTTTAGTTTAGGGGTGGAACAGACTACTACAAGATAGTCGTGCGACTATCTCAATTTCTTCTTCTTCTTCTTCGTAGCACTACAGCCCCTTTCGGGCCTTTGCTTCCTGCAAATAGCGCGTTCTCCAATTTCAAGATCCAAACAGCGATGAACTGTCTTCGTCAGACCAGCATTTCCTCGGCTTCCCCAATTCTCCACTCTTCAGTTCTCCCAACGAATACCTTTTTGGGTATCCGTTCTTCGTCCATATCATAGTACATTCACATAGTAGCCACACCTTCCATTTACCCTGTGTTGCGAACTTTCTGAATTTCGCAGGAGCCAGTCAGCTGAGCCGGGCCACGTCAGCTGAGCCGAGGCCTGCCGTATTCAAAAAACCAAATAGAAAGCAAATAAAATTTCTGACACACGTATTCTGTTACGCATTTTAGAACATGGGAATGTTGCCAGATCCTAATAAAAAACTAAAAAATTGCATGCATAGAATTTGTTTTTCTGCAAAGCTATTAATTTTTTAAGATCTGAGAATCCTGAGATCACTCGTCGAAGCACACGTTAATATTACCGCCAATCTTCGCGTCAGCATTTACCTAACCTGTTGCCGAAGATTTATGGTTCAATCTTCGGCATGCGTTCGGTTTTACTATGTGAGTATACTATGGTCCATACGATCACGTCACCAGTTTATTGCAGTTTAACAATATGAAGCAAGTAATGCTTAAAGCAAAGATTTTATATATACAATATGTGAAATATCAAGAAAATTTCGGGCTGTGATGCTACTTAACTTCTATTATTTTTGGTGCCCCTGCTACGAATTTATTATTTGAAATTATTTTAACTCTCGATTTTTTGCGCTTTTCAGTGTTAATTTCCTCAGTTTTTCCCTGGAACTTGAATGAAAAGAAGACAGTATATTGAATTCAAGACAAACATAAACATTGAGGTTAAGTATTTTCTCGTCAGTATATAACTACTTGTATGTAACTTAGTTAAATACAGATGTAGAAGGTAAATTTACTCTATACATACAATGGTATAGATTTTAAATTAAATTAATTTTTTTTTTCGTCACTGTAACAATAATTCCACCGCTGTATGTATTTGCCATATCTGATTGGCTCAAACAAAACGTAGCATATGTATTCCTTCAACTCAGCAGGTCAGTTCTGTGCATGCCTGAAGACCATTTGCATATTTTGTCGTAGTGTGCTTATATTTACGACTGAAAATCCCGCTACACGACAGTCGTATCGCAATCTGGTTGAACCCTTACAGTTAAGTTATTTTAGAATAGTATAAGCTGCTCTTAAGTCAACGAAAGGTTTTTAATTTGTATGAACTTTTCCTTGAGACTATAAGATGCGTTCAAAATGGCGCCCTCTGTGAATGAGATAAAGCGTTGGAAAATTATATCCCTCTCTGACTTCCAGTGAAAGTTTGGTGACATTCGGTTCAGTGCAATCGAAGTTATTGCGTCTAAAGTGACAGTATGTTTGTGTCATCGGTACAAAAATGAGTTTTGAACAAATAGATAATATCAAATTTTGTTTTAAAATTGGTGAAACGTTTACCGAAACATTTGAATTGATGAAGAAGGCTTATGGCGATGAGTGTATATCTCGTGCCAGAGTTCATGAATGGCTTACACGTTTCAGAGATGGCCGTGAGGATATAAATGACGATGAACATACGGGCCGCCCAAAATCAGTGATCACCGAAAACTCCATCGAAATTGTGCGTGAATTTATCAAAAAGGGGCCGAAATCATCGTTGAAATTCATAGAATTGGAGTTCTATATCTCCAAAACATCGATTTATTGTATTTTAGCCAATCATTTGGGCTTACAAAAGGTCTGTGCACGTTTTATTCCGCACAAGTTAAAATAAACGAGACTTGTCTTTAATAATTTTTTTTTTATTTTTTGACTAGAAAACGAATTTTAATAATCACTCACCGTATTCGCCTGATATGGCTCCCTGTGCCATCCACCTATTCGGAAATCCGAATAGGTCCAATCCAAAAGGCTTATACTGACATCGTGAAGGACAGTCCGGTCAATGACCAGAAACACTCTTTCGAAGAGCTTTTAGATCACGCAAAACAGTGTATCGAAGCCCGAGGAGACTATTTCGAATAAGTAACCTCAAATTTATCAGAACAAAGCTCCTGTCGTTTCTATTTTAGCTCTGTCTCGTTTATTTTTGAAAGCACCTTGTTTGTTACTAACAAGAGTAACTATAAGCAATTCGAAAAATATCAGCTCCATTAAATTCCGTACTTTAAGGTTGTAATGAATTTAATTCACATATTCTAATTAAGGTTTTTTGGCATTTGTAGTATACTGATTATTTAATAAACATTCTTATTATTATTAAATGTATTCCTGTAGTGGTTGGAGTATTCGCTGCGTAGGCCGCATATCCCAACAATGAGATTTGTTACGAGTGATTCTTCGAACGAGCTATAAGCCCGTTCAGCTACGTACTGATTTAAAATTAGAACGAATCACAGCTGGGTGGACGGACGCACGGTCAAAGTGTGGTACTGGCCATATCACCTTCCCGAGTGCCGATACATCCGATCATAATAATGAGATCCTCTTAACTATCTGTAAGCGAAGGTTCGAAAGGGGCTGTAGTGCTAATGCAATATATATATATATATATATATATATATATATATATATATATATATATATATATATATATATATATATATATATGTATATTGTCGCGAGTTATGGTTCGCGGCCAATAATTTTAATGTTCCGGGAAAGTGCAAACGCACTGTCTTTTAAATTAAGTTAAAAGATTTTATTCACTAAAAATGCACAATTATTAATTTAACTATTTCACAACTTGTCTATCGATTTTTTACTTCAACTGTCTTATCACATCACAACCAATATCGCTCTTAATTCGCACTCCACACTATCGCAGTTTTGGTATATCGCGGTTGTAATGAATCCCCCCATTCATTCAGCTTGGCTTTATATAGGGTCTCTAGACGTCACTTTCAGATGTTGATCATGCTTGGGGGGTTCTTGTGGTTTCGAGTACATTCATTTTGTTGATCATGACGTTCTTAATGGTTGTGTAAATAATTGCGACTGTAGCTCGCAGAATTATTTGTAGATAGAACAATATATATATATATATATATATATATATATATATATATATATATATATATATATATATATATATATATATATATATACATATATATATATATATATATATATATATATATATATATATATATATATATATGTGTATATATAAATATAAATATATATATATATATATATATATATATATATATATATATATATATATATATATATATATATATATATATATATATATATATCTATTTATCTTATTATTATTAAATTACTTTGAACAACAGGTATGGTTAAATTATATTTATTGAAACTAACTAATCATTGCTAACTTTAACATTATATATCATGTAGTCATAAATCATCATATCGTGGGGAGTAATATAATGAATCGATATTAAATGATCCGAGCAGCAATTTCTACCCTGTAAATTATTTATATTTAATTAATAAGCGTGTAATATATTTGCACTATTTACCCCTTTTAATGGATAATAAGCATTATTTTTAAACCATTCTTCAGCTCCCTCAGGAAAAAATAATCGATCCAAATGAAGAGCAGAAAATCTTTCTCTGCCCTTTTCATCGCGGCCATCGCCGGCAATCACTTGAACTTCCTCGAGGCAGTTGCCTATCCAAACATCTTCAGCATATTGAAACTTTTGACAAGTTTCATTATTAGAAAGTCCATTTTCAACCATGCGTATCACAGCTTCACGGCTTAGTACATATCCAGATCCACCCGACATATATCCCTAAAATGAAAATATGGAAAAATAAGCAATATATATACAAAAAGGAAAGCGATGTACTATATATGGTTTTATTTTCATCTGTCAGATATGATTACGACTTGGACAAGATTAGTTGAAATGGGTAACTTCACATTAATGTATGCGCCTCTCTTGTAGCAATGTCTTGAACATTGTTTGAAAGGAACAGACCGAACGAGTATTGTGAGACGATGAAAAAATGACAACAAGGTGGGTAGTAAATGGAGGTATTAAAAAGAATTTTCAATTTTCATTTAAATCATTCTCAAAATAACGTATTTTGAACAGACACCCACAGGAAAGAAGTTTATCAGTTTCACTCGTATATTTTTGTTATTGTTGCTTTTTTGGGTTTTTTAAGTGCCTACGAAATCCTTTTGAAATCGATTTTGTCTGTTCGCTCATCTGAATATCACAGCCGTTTTTCTCCAAAACTATAACAGCTACAAACAGAAACTCTGGTAAGTAGATCACAAGTGATGACCTCTTGAAAATTTGAATATCCAAAAATGTTTAGAAGGTTTTTAAGGCGGAGGTCTCCACATATCAGATGGAGACCCTTAAAATTTGTCTACCAAAGGTATTCGTGTTTAGTTTCAAGCAAATGTTTCTGATAAAAGCATTCCAAATCTGGTCTTCTACCAGCGTTAAGGCTTTGTAGGTTGCCACGGGAGAGGAAATTTGTGAAAAATTTGGTATGAAAAAGCAGTGAATTTAACTTGTTCCAATTAAAAGAAGAGTTTGAAAAGCGGTAACTTTCATTCGAAGGTAGCTAGACAAAATTGATAGCCCGACTAACTTTTATACACCCTGAAGGAAAGGAGTTTCCCGAAGAAAGCTGTGCAGGAGGAGAAGAAGAAAAACCTTTAATGTCCAGCAAGCTTGGATGCAAATGTTGATGGCGATTAAGTTCTGGTCAGCAAAATTGGAAGGAAAAATAACCGGAATCAAGGCAAACTTAGAAAAACTATTCAATGATTTAAACCGAAAGTTGGACGTACAAGCAGCGAATTCAAAAGCAAATTAAATGTTTGTAATAGATTTCGTTTTTGCAAAATATTTCTGAAAATAAAATAAAAAAAGATAAACCTTCCTTTTAATTTTGCATAGTGAGCTTTTATTTCTCGAAATCGGTTTTTGACAGTTATCAGCGATTATTTTGCTTAACTTAGAAACTGTATTTATATATTAAATTCTTAACATTGAGGAATATTTTTTAAAGAGGGTAATTAAGATTTTTTTGCGAAAATTCGAGATTACTTAATCTAAAAATTGTAGTTAAATACTAAATACTTAGTTAAATTGAGGAACATTTCCTAAAGACGTGATTAAAATGTCTTAACTGAAAGTCCATTATTTATATTTTAAGGGATTACTTAAGCGATTAACTTGAAGATCCAAGATTTACGATTACCTGCATCGTTGTTCATTGGAACGGCATTTTCTCTTAATATGGTAAGACACTGCTTCTCGTATTGGCGTTACGTCTTCCATTGTGATTTCGTGTCTTTTGGTCATGACATGTTCCACTACTGCTGACCTAAAGCTATTCTTCTTCGCTGCACTTACCTCAAATGTTCTGTAGTAATCGAGCAGTCCACCGAGGCAAGCTACTCGAGGAACCTTCATGAAAAGGACAATGGGAAATGAATACTATTCGCAATCAACATTTGACTTAAACATAGATTGCATATTCCATATATTTTTCTATCTACCTTTGAAGGGAAGTTTAAAATTTGCGCATGCTTGCGATGATTTCTTTGATGTTATTCTTACATTCCTTAGATTTAAGTTACCATATTTGATTGTAGAAAAAATATAGATGCAGCGTATATTAAAGAAATAATATCATTGTATAATATTAATCCCTTCATCAGTAGGAATGCGGAAGTGAAATCGATTGTGAAAATAGCAAGTAAAATCCTAATGAAGTGATACGAAAGCCATCGAAAAAAAGAAAAAAAAGTGCACATTAAAGAAGCTTGTTTTGAGAATCCAGCGCTGAATTTGGATGCACCGGAGAAACCATCCAATTCTTTAGAGGTCAAACCCGACTCTATCCAATCATCGTCCGATGTATGCTTCATAAACTCAGCATTAAACATCAAATCACCAAAAAATGCGGCTGTCAATCCTTATGAAATAACACGTTCTGTGAATGATATAATCGAAATTCTAAGAGAAGGTTTTGAAAATTCTGCACTTGAAGCGCCAACAGCTATAACCATTGCCTTGCCATTTGCGCCAAATATTGTATGTCGTATTGATTTCAATGTAGTTTCACTGCATAATTTAACTCCATCTAAATTTCCAGCCGAAAAACTATGTCGTTTTCTCACCACCGGCCGCATTCAAAGGATCAACATTCAAAAAACAATTTCTACATTCACTATCGGTTATAAACGAAGAAACGGTCGACAGCAGAAAGGAATTGAGTGTTATCAATTAGAGAACAGCATAAATGAAGCTAAACAAAAAAAAAGAAATCATCTTTTACTAATGCAAATACAGATATTAAAGCCCACGATGGAAGTTTTACAGAAGATCAAGAAGCTATATAACCAATATAAATATTTCAATTGGTGAAAAGTCCCCAGCATCCTTCCCAACCCCACTGGTGTTGAATGTTCCGATAATCATTATAGGAACTAGTGATGCCAATATGAGTTTCGATAATGAAATTGATCAAATACAAAAAAATTCCAATAATGAAAAATCATGCATCCTCATTCCCACAATAAAAAGAATGGTTTGATGTCAACACTGTGAAATAGTATGAAACGTAAAAATAATAAAAATTAATCAATTGATAGTAAAAATGATCTCAAAACCACTTCCACTGAAGAATTAAATCATTGTGATGTATCCATTATAGATACAACTGAAAAACGAAAAGTATTCAAAGTTGTTGGTGAGATCGGTAGTGAAACTGGAAAAGCTTCAATAAACAATGAACATCCCTTTTCATTTCGTAAAAGTTTATGAAAAGTAAGTTGTGACATTCGTAATAAAATGTTAAAGAAAGAAAAATAAAATGCGTTGAGTAGATCCCATTCCGGCGCGAGAATAAGAAAAAAAAATACATTGCTCACGTCGAAGACGAGTAGCTGGATGGTTGACGACAACGGTGTGTAGTAATAAGTTGGTCGCGAACGGCGACGGTCGAAAAGAAAGTAAAAGCGGTACCGCCGTATGGATTAGTTCTTTGTCATGGGGGTGTGCTATTCGTAGATGTTCCCTTCGATAAAAAATCGTGAAACATCCGAAATGTATGAACGGAAAGTAACATGGATAAGCTGATATTAGCGAAACAAGTTGAGAGCGATGATAAGATGGTGGAGATCTTGTGCTCTTGTGCCCGCGATGTAACTTCGAAGTCAAAAGTATGAAAGCTAAGTTTTTGCTTAAGCATAAATTAGACAAGTGATTTGTGAAAATAACCTTTCAGGCTATCCATGTGCTCATAGTGGAAGAGTTAAAACTTAACTGGTCAAGTCTAACTGGATTTACGGTTAAGTGTAACATGGTACAATAGTGATGCTTATACAACATGCAAAATTTGAGGATTGCATTCAATTCCCCTCGTCCTATTAAGTTCGAAACATCTGTCGTGAATTTGTCCACATAGATTCTTTGTCGCGTGCTGATTTCATTCCAATGTTTTGTCACTACGGCTGGTAAATGCGTTAGCATCTGATTGTATAAATGGCACACATATCATTCGAATGTGTACACACGCCAATTTAGAATAGCTTACAAACTATCAAATCTTATTGTGTGCGAAGAAGGCCTGTCAAACATCCGACGGAAAGTAGTAAAAATTATTGTGCGAAATTTCTGTTAAATTTGAATACCTTATGACTACTCAGCTTAGCATATAAAATTGATACTTTCACAAGCGATGCTTGATCATATTTCGAAGCGACTTCAATCAAAAATAGCGCTTGTTAGTGACTTTGTACCAGCCAAATAGCTAATGAAAGTGCTTGTTTTGAGTACTGATTGTCGGTTGTTCGAAGTTAAGCAGAAAGAAATTACAGGTATCTACGAACTTGATTTCAGCGACAAGACAATGTCAATTTACCTCGATATTCATTTGACTACAGTCAGGCCGATCTTAACCCTTCCAACATTTCACAACGCATAGAATTCAATTTGGTGTCTAATGAATTGGTTCTTACTGAAGGGACTTTAAATGGATTTAAGCTAATCAAAGAATACAAAAGCGTTGAACGTTTTGAGATTGTTGACCCGGAAAAATGCAGCCAACCAACATCCCACACGTAACAAGAATGCCAACAACAGCCAACTTATGATAATTATAAGCATCAGATCGACATAAATCAAAGATTTCAGGCACTGCCACTCCTCCACCAAGGAGCGCCTGTTGAGGGAGTGACTAAGTACCCTTTTGATTCCTTTTACTCATTAATTCATATAATACAAAAATTTAAATTTTTGATTTCGTTGGTTTGAACATTTTATTTATATTATTTTAATATGTTTTTTTTTTTTACTAACGGAAAACCAAACAGCATAATTTTTGCGACAACTATGAACTATATTTTTGATAAACAGTGTTCTTGTAGAATGTCGGGAAAGAAAATAAAGACCGGAAGAAATGACGAATATCTTCGTAAAAATCTTTAAACCTAAATTAACGTCGCTTACTCGTGCTTTATTAATATGTGGCATATAAAATCAAATTCTGTTTATTCATGTAGTATTAGATATATGATTGAAACATATACATAAGAAAAAAAATCGATAGAAGCTTTTAGGAAAAAAGGCAAATAGTGAAAAAGAAGTCGAAAAGTAAAATTGAGGGGAGACTTATTTCTGCTATTTATCAATTTAAATATATTGGCGAAAGGCCTTCTGAGAGCAGTACGACGCAGGTTTGAATACGAATCAGTTGGAAAATTTGTAAAGCGAAATTTGTAATATTTTTTTTTATTGATGGGTGAGGTAATAAACCAGAAAAACTGAATGAATAGATGAACCATAAAGCTCAATCTTTCCATTTGGAACCCCAATCGGGTATGGGACCCGCCACGTTGACTGGCCTCTCCGCTTATGAGCTCTCCCCTTTTGCCGTTTTTATAGGTGCTCTCGCCAGGATGCTTGGCCTTCCAGATCGATATGTGCCAAGGTATCGTATTTCGGGTTTTTGATCCGGTTAAAAGGGGCGCGTGGAGGCACCGTCACCACCTAGATGCCCACTCTTATTTGGAGGAGACCGTTCCTTTCGGTTTGGCGTCTACCATCGGTTAATCTTTTTTACATTTTGACTTCGATCTCCTGAAAACTCGTAAGGGCGAAAATATTTTCGTATTGGGCCCTTGTACTGTGGATAAAGAAACCCCTCATGACACCGCATAGCTAGCTTACACGTCCCCAGATAAGGCTAGTTCCAGAGCTGAATTAATTTTTCACTCGCTGAGGTAGCAGACCACCTTCCTTTACGGACATATTAAAACACCTGACAACACTACAGCTCTCATACTCTGGTGTTAATTATTCTTCTCGTTTGCCCAATGTATACTTTGCGACAATCAGGGTACTGATTTTTCGAGTGGTTGCCATTTATCCTCAGTTGGTCTGAAGATGTTTTTCAGCTGATGTTCGCTACTCAATTCAATAATTCATATGGACTCATATTGTTTTAGCCTCCGGTTGAATTGATCGGTGACGCCTTCACAGTATGTTAGTTAACTGCTTTCCAGTACGCCTTTTCAGAATCCGGGTTGAATAATGTTGAGCGTTTATCTAATTTAATCCGCATTTCTCTTGATCATTGAAGGTTTAAACCCATTCAACTTTGCAGTGTCGAGGAAGTACTGCGTCTTCTTCTCCCTGACTGCCATATTTAGTGGTGAATCGTACATCCTGTGAAGCATGGCTCGGTAAGCTGAAATATTCATTTGTTGTGTGTGGTTCGATGTACTCAAAATTGTCAGTTGCATGCGTGTTGCTTTCCTGTAGATTTCAAAACTAATGCCGCCACTCGTTCTTGATACCAACGTGTCCAGGAAAGCAGATTTCCCGTCTTTTCCTTCCTCCGCCATGAAATGAGTATTCTTGTGTGCATTGTTCAGTTTCACCAGAATTTCTGGCAGGTCTCCTTTCTTGAAGTAAGCGAAAACATTATCCACGTACCTAATCTAACATCTCGGTAATTGGTACCTTGATTTAAGTCTATCCTCTATACGCGTCATAAACATTTCACTAAAAAATGGCGATAGTGGATTTCCCATAACTGCTCCGCCTTTAGTTTTGTAGAATTTTCCCTTGAACCTGAAATAGTTATCTGTTATAGATAGCTTCAATAACTGGAGATATCGTCTCGTTTTTGCTTTGCATGCCTATGGCATGAATGGTAAAATAATTGCTGAGGAAGACCGAACGATAACGGTTGAAAATTAATTTCGAGAAATAAGAGACTCACTACGCAAAATTTAAAGGAAGGTTTGTCTTTTTCTTTCCTATTGTCAACGCATTTCAACCATAACCTGGACGAGCAATTAAGTGAGCTAACAAGAGGTTTGAACGAGAAATTGGGACAATAGTCAACTGAAATAAAAAGACTGAGGAAGTCTGAACCAAAAGCTGGATAAACCTACAAAATGTTTCGGAGTAACTGAATTACGTTGAGAAAGGGTTTATCGAGTTGAGGAAAGGTTTAGTCTCGTTGTAGGTGCAGTGGAAAAGACGAGAAAACGCTTAAAACAAAAAAAAAATTATATCTGATCCACCAGTTTCAATTGTGACCACCAACCATAGCTTATCTAGAGTAATACTGCTAACATTCGACGAAAAACGGGTTGGAGTATCTGAAAGACTGAGTTTCAAACCACTGCTAAGATAAACTACTGCAATGAGTAAGAGTGGGCAACAGCTTTAATTTTTGTGTTAAGAGGTCTGGCTGCATGGACTCCTCAAACTATACCCGTTGATTCACATTCAAACGGAAATGCTGGTCTGACTCGGTCAACGAAGACAGTTCATTGGTGCCCAGATTTCGAAATTGGAGGACGTGGTCAATGGACCAAGACAGTTGGAGACGCTATTTGCAGGAAGCTAAGGACGGAGAAGGGCTGTAGTGCTACGAAGAAGAAGATTTGATTGAATAGTGGGTGATTATGTAATTTTTTCACTAGTTGCATAAACCAAAAGTAAAGGTATGTTTCCAATGTAAGTTAAATGTGCGGCCCTTGAAAATTTCTTTCACAAAATACCTGTCTTTTTGTACATCAGTTGCATATGCTACTTTAAATTCAGCAAAGTATACGAGTTTCAGTAATACATTGTGACAACGAAGAACCCGGAGGTTGTAATTTAAATTCCCCGAGTAAATAATATTTCAAAAACGATTTGTAGGATTGTCCTTAATTACTATGCCAAATATGAGTGTGATCAGTCAACCAGTTTTTTTACAGCAGATGGTTAAGTCGGTACACCTCAGTAGTGCGCTACGATTTTGTGATTTTTTTCATTGTGACCGAATTTAAAGCTTAAAAAGCAATAAATACCATCGATCAACCGCCGTATTCACCAGATTTGGCTCCGTGTGATTTTGATGAATAATGAAATGTTTCGCGTTTTATTTGCAATTTCCGGGTATTTGTTGTCACAATGTAAAACAAAACTCACTAACGGAGCTGAAGGCCATCCCAAAAAGTTCTTATGAAAAGTGTTTCGAGGACTGGAAAAATCGTTGGCGTAAGTGTAATGCATCTGATGGGGATTACTTTGAAGGCAACACAATAAATATTGATGAATAATTAAATATTTTTCGTTTTATTTGCAATTTTCGGGTACTTTTTTGTTACACTGTATTTTAATTTAACTATTATCCTGAAAACCATAGCAGTTTTAG
The DNA here is from genome assembly GCA_963969285.1 of Odontomyia ornata. Classification (NCBI taxonomy): domain Eukaryota; kingdom Metazoa; phylum Arthropoda; class Insecta; order Diptera; family Stratiomyidae; genus Odontomyia; species Odontomyia ornata. Next base: position 246,065,680 of record OZ017740.1, on the reverse strand, counting down.
CGCATTGTAAACATTTTTTACAATGCCCTACTGAAATTGCAACTTGTCTGTCCGTCCGTGTGCCACAGTAAGTTTTCTTGCAAATCACACAAGCTAGAGTGATGAAATTTTATACGTAGGTTAAAAGAAAAATATTTTAAGATGTTCAAGAGCGATCGCCACATATAGGGAGAAGACCCGGGAAAAAATTGTTTACCAGAACTAGCTAAAATGGGTATCAAATGGAAGGTCTTGATGAGAGTTTTCAAAACCGATCTAAAACTAGAAGCATTTGCATGGAACGGTGCAGTATGTAAAACTGGTGCCCCGCGATCCTCGCAACTGGACATCTTTGTATAGAAAAATCTGAAAAGAATCAGGAAAATAGGTCTTTATGAGTACAAGGACAAAAGGTCTAAAGCTGCTGGCTTGTTGGCATAGACCAGTGACTTGACATACCCTCATAAAAAGAAATCCAATGGAGTTAGATCGCATGAACGAGGCGGCCATTCAACCAGACCATTTCTCTAGATAACACCTTCACCAAATTGTCTTCCAATAAATCGATTGCTAGGCGTGCTGTGTGGCTAGTGGTGCCGTCTTCTTGAAACCACATATTGTTGATGTCATGTTCATTCAATTCTGGTCACAAATAATCTTCCAAAATAACATGATAGTGCTTTCCACTGATGGTAACATGACGGTCGTTTTCATCCACAAAAAAAACGGCTTAATCACACCTCCGGCATGAAAACCGCATCAAAAAGTAATTTTATGCGGACGCAACGGTGTCTCAAGAAGCACATATGAATTTGTTGCTTACCAATAATGCATATTTTGCTTGTTAACAAAAGCATTGAGACAGAAATGAACTTCACCGCTGAAGACGATTTTTCGATGAAATTGTTCATTTTCTTCAAACTTTGCTAGAGCCCAATTGGAGAATTTTCGGACTTCAAATGATCAAGTGGCTTTAGTTCTTGAGTTCCATGTAGGCCAAAATATTTTGGCAAAATACGCCACAGTGTCGTTTGAGTGATGCCCAATTCTTGAGAACGACGTGGAATCGACTGATTTGGCTCATTTTGAATCGATACACTTACGGCTGCGATATTTCATTCGCTTCGAGCGGTACGATGTCTTTTGGCACCGGCATGTGTAATAGTGAAAATTTGGCCTCGAACTTTTCCACTATAGCACGCACAGCCGGTCGGGTGTTATGTAAGAACCCAAACCACTTCAGTTAACCCAAACTGTGGAGTCAGCACAATTTTCCAAATCAGCTAAATTCTAAAGCATAAACAAAGCCCAACATAAAGATTCTTTGAAAGAATGAAATTTGATATTGTAACCAACTGTGTAAACAGAAATAATATTCTTAAGATGAAATAATGCTGATCACTAGATTTGGAAGTATTAACTGCGACACATAAAGATTGTAAACGAAAATGATATTAGTGAAATGGAAAGTGCTGACAATTAAAATCAAAGACAAAAATGAAATTATAAAAGACCCTTAGAGATTAATTTTAGTTAGTTAGTATATCGGCGTTCAGATTGTATAGATCGAAAAAACGGAAATTAAAATCAAATCTAAAACTAACTCACCTGTGTTTTTAATTAAATCCTATATAATCAGAGGAGCGGTATTCCTCGTAAAAGTGTATAGTGTTTTATTTTTTTTCTTTAGTTGAAAAGGAAAAACTTAAGTGGCGCAGTCGTCGTCTAAAAGGGGAAGGTGTATCCGCAGATCCTTTTTAGATTTTCGAACCAAAAGTGTAAAGTAAAACAAAGTTTTGTGAACAAAAAGTGAAAAAGTGGAACCGAACAAAGATTTTCGGAATACAGTTAAAGTGATGCAAAGCCGTGAACAAAATGAATTTGTGAAATAACCAATTAACATTATTAAATCAATTATACATAATCACCCAAAATTATCCTTAACAATCGACTTGTATTGTCTGAGCAGAATTATAAAAGAATTCGCTCCCTTGCTGTACATTCGTCGTACTGACAAGGCTAAACGCACATACTGCATAATAAAAATTATTAATAACACTTTTTTGGGAAGAGTCGCCCCCTGAAAAAGATAAAAGTGGTTCCAGTGAATTTGGTAAAGCATTGAATTTTTATATATCGCACATATTATAGAATTTATACAATTATTCACGTTTAAATATTTAAACACCATGGCTATTCCATTTTCGGAGCTTCTTCGGGAAGCAAGAGCAATACCTCCTTTTTGTGGGGATGACGGATTTCAACTACAGAGCTATATCCTGGAAGTAGAGTCATTAATGGCACTGGTTCCTCAAGATCAGCCAGTAAACTATATATCGGAGATATTGTTTTCAAAGCTTCAAGGGAAGGCAGCAATTGTAGCCAGAAGATTAACAAATAAAACATGGCCAAATGTGAAACAAGTCCTTATCGAAACGTTTGGAGTACAGGAAACCTATCTTAAATCGAAGGAGGAAGCAGATCGATTTCAAAGTCGAAGTGTACATCAAGTTTATAGTTTTTTAAGTGATATATTAGATAAATTAAATTTGAAATATGCGTTAGACAATAGGAATCAATTAGAATTCTCGCCTGAGATGAATGAGGCAAGCCTTTTGGAGAAATTTCTAAGTAAAATTAATCGAACTGATAGTATGTAACTACGAACAAAAAATGTTACAACTTTACAAGAAGCTTATCACGAATTGTTACAAACTGGCTATAAGGACAGTGAAAATACATTTAGGAAACCTGAGAAAGATATGAGAAGGAGTAATGCCAACCATAATCCTCAAAATAGAAATTTTCGATTTAATAACTCAGGGTATCACCGACAAAATAATAACAATAATTATCACGGACCAAATAATAACAACAATAATCACCGACAAAATTATCAGTATAATAATTACCGACCAAATTACAACCACAATTATAGACAAAACTTTAACCATAATTCTAACAGATTTAGATATAACAACCAGTTCAATAGAAATCAACCAGAAAATTATAGGGGAAACCAGGTAGAGCCAATGGATACTAATCAGATTCAGGTAGAAGAAAATTTTCCCATACAGGCCTCGGAGAGACAAACCTACCAATAATCACTATTCATATTGATGAAGTACCAATAAAAGCATTGGTGGATTCAGGTTCTTCTCTCACATTCCATATTAGATTACGGAAAAATATGAAACAACCCCAAAACAAGGGCTGATAATATACACATCAGAACAATAACGGGCATACAAAAAATAAATTATGAGACAGTGACCAAAACACCACCCGAATTGGGAACCGGAAATTATACTAAATGGAAGTAGGCCGACTTGAAAAATTGCCGATTTCAAGCCGTACTAGGAACTAATATTCTAGGACCAACCAAAGCGAAAATAGATTTTTTAAACAAATTAGTTACTTTTGGATCAAATGTAATATCTTTCGACAGTGAAATAGAGGACAAGCATGAAATTAGATATGAAGAAATACACACAATGGAACCCATAGAAAAGGTTAACATAGATATGGACTACTTGAACCCAGAAGAAAAAATGGAATTGCGGAGGCTGATTAAAAATAATAGAGATCTTTTTTACATGGAAGGTGATTATTTGTCAGCAACGAACAAAATTGAACATGAGATCAAAACAACAACTGATGATCCGATATATTCTAAAATGTACCGAAATCCACAGGTACATGATAATGAAATAAAAAGGCAAATTCAGGAGATGTTGGAACACGGGATAATCAGAGAAAGCTCGTCTCCATATAATTCACCGATAGTAGTAGTTGCGAAAAAACCAGACAATTCGGGGAAAATGAAATGGCGATTGGCAGTTGATTATCGGAAATTAAATGCCGTTACAAAAAGCGACAAGTACCCAATACCCAACATCGAAGGGATATTGGAAAACTTGGAAGAGCACAGTACTTTACCACCATCGATTTGGCAAAGGGTTTTCACCAAATCCAGATGAAAGAAAGTGATATTGAAAAAACAGCATTCTCTACTACCACCGGGCATTATGAATATACGCGGATGCTATTCGGTTTAAAGAACGCGCCAGCCACTTTTCAGCGCCTTAAGAACAGCATTTTGAATGAACTTATTAACAAAATATGTTTGGTTTATTTGGATGATATAATCATATTCGGAACATCACTAACCGAACATGTACAAAATGTTCAAAAAATATTTAATCGATTAAAAGCCGCAAACCTTAAAATTCAAGTGGATAAGTGCGAATTTTTTAAAAAAGAAACTAATTTCCTAGGTCATACTATTAAAACAAATGGAATAAAACCGAATAATGACAAAATTGAAGAAATACTTAAAGTAAAAATCCCAAGAACAACAAAGGAAATAAAATCATTCCTCGGATTAACGGGTTACTACAGAAAATTTATTAAAGACTATGCCAAAATAGCACAGCCAATGATAAAGTACCTCAAGAAAAATACCTCTATAAATGTTTGTGATAGCGAATACATCGAAGCTTTTGAAAGCTTAAAATTCTTATAACATCTACACCAGTACTCGGACATCCAGATTTTTCACAGAAATTTAAAGTAACAACTGATGCCAGTAATCATGCGCTTGGAGCAGTGCTTGAACGATCATGAAAAACGTTATTCGACCATTGAGGAAGAGATGTTAGCCATTGTTTGGGCCGTTAATTACCTAAGACCGTACCTCTACGGCAGAGAATTTGATCTTCAAACAGACCACCAACCAATCAAGTGGTTGTACCAAAAATTTAAAGGTAAAGATATCACCCCAAGGCTACAGCGATGGATCCTTAAGTTGGGAGAATATAATATTAATCTTGATTACATAAAAGGCAAAGAGAATATCCCAGCAGATTTTTTATCCAGATTCAAAGAAATCAGTGAAATAAACGCAATCTAATAACAGGAAAATAGAAATTATCTCAGTAAAGAAAATACCCGTTCAAGTTCAGGAATCTCCAGCAAGTAGCCACTCATCTAATGCCGATTACCAATTACAATTTGATCCAGAAATAACTAAAGTAAAAAATAATAAGGAACAAGAATTAACTACAGTACATTCTCAAGCCGAAAACTTCAATTATCATTTTTCCATTAGAGAAGACATAGTGAATAGATTTAAGCAGCAAATACTATTAGTAGAAGAAGAAAAAATTGAGCATAAATTAAAAATATCCAACAAAAGAAGAATTGTAATAGAAAAACAAATGTTAAATGCCGAAAAATCAATAATAACAAAGATTAAGGAATTTTTGAAACCTGGTTTAATAGCAATATACAGTGAACTAAGTGATAAAGAGTACAATATACTACAACAAGTCCTCATCAAAGAATTCGATCGCCTACAAACAAAATTTGTGAAAGTAACAAAATTTATAACTGAAATTGAAACAGAAGGAGAACTTTTGAAAATAATTAAACATTATCATGAGCAGGAAACCGGACATGCAGGAGTAAAAGAAAATTATATTATCTAAAACTGCGGGATTACATAAACAGATTTATTAACATTTGCGAAATATGTAATACTACAAAGGTAGATTGAAAACCAATTAAACCAATTTTGAAACAATCCGAGACACCAAACGACGTAGGGAAAATATTACATATGGATTTACTATTTGTGAAAGGATTAATTATATTAACATCAATTGATAAGCTTTCAAAATTTGCAATAGGAGTAATATTGAATTTTAAAAATATGATAGACATACGAGAGGGCCTATTTAAGATATTAGCGACTACGGGAAGACCTGAATTGATAGTTGGAGATGGAGATTTTGATTCTGTACTGTTACGGGAAGTTTACCAAATTAAAGATATAAAAATACATATAACAAAACCCCACTCACACACCGGAAATGCTGACATCGAGAGACTACACGAAACAATACAGGAGAAAATGAGAAGTGCCTGTACTCAAATACCTAATCAAACAACTCAAGAGAAGTTTTTCGAGTCTATTGAATTTTCTAACCGACAGATCTATTCGACAACAGGAGAAAGGCCACTAGATATACAACTAGGAAGAGTAGACAAAATCACTGTGTATGAAAGAACAATAAAAGCCAAACAAGCAGCGTTGGCGCGCGAAAATCAAAAACGAGAAAATTATGAAGAAGTTAGAGAAGATATTTTTGTTAAAAATCCAAAAGCCGAAAGGAATAAACTAGAACCTAAATTTAAGAAAATGAAATATAACCCCAAAATAGCAAAAGTAAATATAAAACGGCCTAAGAAAAACATTATTATTACAGAAAGCAAAACAAATGCGAACAATGACGAAGAACAAGATGATGACGATGTTACTTCTAATATTTCAACTATACCTAACATCGGCGACGTTAGTTATCAACAAACTTGATTCCAATTCAGGATATGCAGAAATTAAAAGCGACAAAGTAGAAATAGTTAAGGAAAAACGGTTAATCTTACACAAAATAAACTTAGAACAGATAGAGATAGCAATAATTGAAATTAGAAAAACAAACTCATTAGGAATTTACAACCATAGACAATGGATACTAGACCAAGAATTGGACAATTTAGAACACCAACTACATACGTTGCTACCAAAACAATACAGACAGATAATAGCAGAAAACCCCAATTACAGGCAAAACCTTACATTAAAAGATTTTCAAAATTTCAAACAGATATTTACAACTCAAATGCCAGATATTACAACACATAAATTACAAGAAACATGCATTTCAGTTTTAGGAAAAGTACCAGGTTATATCGAAATTTGTCAAAATATAAAGAATCGAAGAAGAAGAGGATTATTAGACCCAGTAGGTAATATTTATAATTCGATTTTTGGATTAATGGATTCTAACGATAGACAGAACATTGAGGAGCATTTTAAAGGGATAGATCAAAACAATCACGAAATAATAGACAGAATTAACAGACAGATAACAATAAATAACAGACTAGAGCAAACAATGGAAAAAGTAATTGAAACTGTTAAAATTGATCGCTTAATTATAGAACGAAGTTTAAATAGTACCGTACAAAAATGGAAAATAGAAATATCTTACTTAGCAACAATTTTTAACATTCATATAATTCGTGATGAGTTGGAAATTATACAGGATAACCTGATGTCATCTAGATTTAGTTTAATGAGTCGTAACATGCTCACTAAAGAGGAGATTATTGAATTTGAAATAGATATAAATAAAGTAAAACATTTAGAAATAGCAGTTGGAATCAATAATAGAAATCCGAAGGAACTAATGTTTGTCATAAAAATACCTCATGTTATTATCACTGTTTTTAAATACATAGTTGTACCATTACCAGATAAAGACAATTATGAAATTAAATTTGAGACAGAAAATATAGTCAAAATAAATAATACTTTTTAAACATACAATAATGAAAATAATATAATGAATTTAAAGCAAACTCAATTGTGTTTCTTTATCAATACCACTTGCTTCAAAACAAAACGAGAGGAAGGGTCAATTACAGAATTGGATACTGGAACTTTATTAATTATTAACTCAGAAGTATATTGGTCAAGCACTTGTAATGAAAGAAAACATTATCTTAAGGGCAATTATCTTTTCACTTTTAACAATTGTTCAATTACAGTAAATAATATAACCTTTAATAATAAATTACCTGAATACAAAGCTAGAGTAATCATTCCAAATTTGAATTTTTCCGAAATATATAAACGTCCGACATGGACAGAATTAAATGAAGTTGGAATTGATAATTATAAAAACATTCAACAAATAAAATATCATACACAGAATCATATTATAGCTAATATTACAACAACTTTAATTATTGTAATCGTCCTCATAATCATTTTTACTTACCTTTATTTAAAAAGAAAAAAATTTACATTAGAAATCAATAGTATAAAAAATAAATTCGAGGACGAATTTAAACCAAAAGGGGGAGGTGTTATGTTAGAACCCAAACCACTTCAGTTAACCCAAACTGTGGAGTCAGCACAATTTTCCAAATCAGCTAAATTCTAAAGCATAAACAAAGTCCAACATAAAGATTCTTTGAAAGAATGAAATTTGAAATTGTAACCAACTGTGTAAACAGAAATAATATTCTTAAGATGAAATAATGCTGACCACTAGACTTGGACGTATTAACTGCGACACATAAAGATTGTAAACGAAAATGATATTATTGAAATGGAAAGTGCTGACAATTAACATCAAAGATAAAAATGAATTTATAAAAGACCCTTAGAGATTAATTTTAGTTAGTTAGTATATCGGCGTTCAGATTGTATAGATCGAAAAAACGGAAATTAAAATCAAATCTAAAACTAACTCACCTGTGTTTTTAATTAAATCCTATATAATCAGAGGAGCGATATTCCTCGTAAAAGTGTATAGTGTTTTATTTTTTTTTTCTTTAGTTGAAAAGGAAAAACTTAAGTCGGGTGGGACGATTATTATGGCCAAAAATTGGAGTAAGCGCTCTTAAAATTGCAACCATTGACCCAGAATTTCAGTAGTAATTTGTAATAGTTCCCAAACGTTCACACGTGAACTTTACCATGATAAAAATGTTGACTTTAACTAATGTTTTGACATTGACAGTTTATTGAACAAATTTAAGGGTGCGTTCATATGAAGATACGAAATTGTTATGGAGCTAATGGAAAACCTTATTTTACAGTCCCACATGAATGCAATATTTATATTCAGATCTAACAAGAAGACCTGAGACCAATATTTATTTTCAGGTTTAATTAAGAGACCTGGGACGTTACTTTGCGACATTTGTGTTCGGTAAGATTTGCAATTTAATCATGAATCATTTAGCGTTGGAAAACGCTTCAAAATTGTGGACATTTATTTTCGAAGTCAAAGTTCAAACCATAAAATTGAGTTCGAGTATGAAGCTCATTTTTAGGGTTTTGCACTAAAATACGAAACTCTATTGAAATCTCCGATACTATAGAAGCTACAGCCATGAAACTTTATTGAGAGGTCAGAAGTGATGACTTTTTGAAAGTTTGGGGTGGAAAAATTTTTAGAGAGTGGTAAGAGGGGCTCCCCACATAAAGGAGTGACCCTCCATAATTTTTTTTTCCATCGAATGTAGTCGATCTTTTCAAAACAGGCATTGACATTAACTTATCAGTGTCGGGAGGGCAGGAGAAAATGTTGTACGAAATGTGCATGAAAGTTTCAGAAATAATACATATCTTTTTTCTTTAAAAGCCGTCGGGCCTTGCTTAGTTGTGTGAGCAGACGCGTTTCGACTACTTTGAGTCATCTTCAGTGTCAGACACTGAAGATGACTCAAAGTAGTCGAAACGCGTCTGCTCACACAACTAAGCAAGGCCCGACGGCTTTTAAAGAAAAAAGAGGATTGGCCTGCGGATATCAAATAAACAAAGTTATTGACTATAATACATATCATTCATATCTTTGAGAACTTGTTCAACGAGTGTTATTAATGATCATAAAACAAAATGGAGGCCATTTTGCATGAGAATATTGCATAAATTTGTGTTATTTTCCTTCAATTTCAACATTTCAGGTACATAGTATTAACCCTTGATTGAATTTATTAAGGAATGGCTAGGGATGAGCACGTACAATTCATAGGTGAAAAATGCTTGGACGTACTCGTAGATCTAATAAAAAATAACGAAGAGGTTGAAATTCATTGAACTTTGTTAAAAATAGTCAGATTTGTTAATTTATCATTTTTGCTGGTGTCGCTGTATCAGTATCATTTAATTGGATGAAGTTAGATATTTAGGTAGTCCTCTAAAAGGCAGTCAACAATTTTTTTGTTTTAAAAGGTCTTTATATTCTGTGAGTTACAGTAAAATGCACAGAAGCTATAGCCGTTTGAATTTCCCCCAATGACAACAATCATATACGATTTTTCTACTACATGGGCTTTCCATCGAACCACATACTACACTTTTGATTGGATCTGCTCAAAATATTCAAATAAGATGAATAACAAAGGTACAATCGAAACCCCGCTTAGTCAATGATTAGCAATATTGCATCAAAATGGTGGCCGCTCAATATGGAATAAAACTGGTTTTTCTATTAAAGCAAAAATATATCTGTTCTACTATACATTTCATATTGTTTTTCTTGAATTAAATAATTCTACATGTCTGCATATTATAAGCTAAGTGCAAAACCATTCTGAAGTGACAGTAGTTCTATCTACCTGACTTGATGGTTAACTAGATAAATGTCAGCAAGCAAAACTTTTACATATGGAGTGACAAAAGTCTAAGGCAATACCCGGAAGCTCGATTACATCATTAAAATTGACTGTGTGCTATGGTGTACATGCAAATTGCATCATTGGATCATATTTCTTTAGAAATTCAAAAAAAACTGCCGTTACATAACGTTACGGTTACGAATGTTATCGGACCATGCTCAATGAATTTTTGCTTCCAAAAGTCAATGAGATGAACATCGAAAACGTTTGGTTCCAAGAGGATGAGACTACATACCACACAGTCATCAAAACAATCGACTTACTGAAAAATAAATTTGGAGACAACATTATTTCACGATATGGTTGACACTGCCATGCTATTTTCTTTGGTAGTATGTATGTCAAGCCTTTGGCCATCGAAAACTATTTGAAGTGCCATTGATGAAATAAGACCGGATGTTTTAGAAGAAGTGATCATTTCGTAACTGCTAGTCATGATGGCCATTTATCAGAAAGCATTTTTAGGGTTTTGTACTAAAATACAAAACCCTATTCTAATCACGACCTTTGTCCGTCTGTATGTCACAGCACTTTTTCTCCGGAACTATACAAACTACAGCCATGAAACTTTGTGAAAAGGTCAGAAAAGGTGACCTTGAAAGATTTGCGGTGGAAACATTTTTCAAAGGGGTTTAAGCGGGTCTCCGCGATATAGGGAGGTGACCCTTTAAAAATTTTTTCACCGTTGATAGTCGGATAGGGTGTCGTTGGAAAGGTCTTAATGAGATCTTTTCAAAACAAGCCCTAAAATTGCCTTATCTATAACGTCGGGGGCAGGGAAAGGGGACATGTACAAACTTTTCGCATACCCGCCTCGCGATTGGACATCTTTTATCCGAAAAATCTGAAATGTAGGGCTTTATGAGTACAACAACAAATACATGAGAAGTCGAAATTCACTCAACTTTCTTAGTAATAGTATGATTTATCGATTTTACGTTTTCTTGAGTAAAATCTTAACGGTACTCTTAAATTCAATGAAATTCAGTACACAAATGACTATTTATAAGATTGTCTTTTCCTACAAGTTTCATAAAGATCAAATGGTATTTGAGGAAGTTAATGCGGTTTGAATTTTCTTATATTACTATGGAACAATATGCGCTGTATTACTATGGAAACATATGGCTATGGAACAATATGCGCTTTTTACCGACTCAGACACTACAGGCTTACTAGGATTTGCATGAACGTTTCAGAAATGATAGGTATCATGAATTTCTTTGAGAATTTGATCAGCTAGTAATATCAGTAATCGTAAAACAAAATATTGGCTGTTTAAAATATGAAAATTGAATAATTTTGAGTTATTTTGCCCCAACTTCAACATTTAAGGTGCATGCTTTTGACATTAGATTTAATTCACTGAACCACTGAAGATGAGTACCTAAAATTAATACTCATAGGTGAAACAAGTCGAGGAGGCAGGAGAGGGCTCCTTACAGAAGGGCTTTGTAACCATTCTTTTGTTCGAAAATAATTTTCTGTTGCCATGGATCGATGGAGTGGACCCTGAAAAAAATGTTATCAGTGGTCACCGATATGAGTATCAAATGAAAGGTATTTGTCAGAGCTTTCCAAAACAGGTCTTAAACTAACAATTTTTTCTTCAGTGGGGATTTACACGAAAAATGTGTTATCCCCCTCGCGATTGGACACCCGTGATATAAAAAGATATTTATGAGTACAACAGCAACAAATATCTCAGAAGTCAAAACTCGTTCAACTTTGTTAATAATATTATGATCTAGAATTTCACATTTTCTCGAATATAATCGTCTTTAAACCCATCGAAATTCTATATTAAGTAGTTTTAAACAAGGCCTTAATACTCTGTGAGTTTGATGAAATTCGTATCATATTCACGGAAGTTATCTCCATTTGAGTTTTCTCCAATTACAACAACAACAACACACTATTTTGGTATTTTATGGACTTTACATCGAATCAGACACTGCAGTTTTGATTTGATCTTCTTAAAATTTTCAGATAAGATCGATGGCCTAAATGCTTATGGGATTTCATAATTTGAGTGATTTTTGTTAGATGAAAATGGTGAAACAATGGAATTTCTTTTAAACGAGCAAATCTCTTATACATGTTTCTTGACTTCTTTCGTTGCTGGTGACTCTATTTTATAAGTTGAGTACAAAACCCTTCTGACATTAGCGTAGGTCTGTCCATCTAACTTGTTAAACGTTAAATGGCATTGAACTTGATTGAGAAAAAAGAGCTAAATAATTATAAATTTGTATCTCAATATAAAAATCTCAAGCTTTTAAAAATAGCACCCTATACATACTGTCGCGCATTATGGTTCGCGGCAAATATTTTAATGTTCCAGGAAAGTGAAAACACAATGTCTTTTAAATTAATTTAAAAGAGTTTATTTACTAAAAATGCACGATTATTGATTTTTAACTATTTCATCAAATTCTTTTCTTTTCACTTTGTCTATCAATTTTTACTACTACTGTATATTGCTTCACAATCAATATCGCTCTGAATTCGCACCCCACACTATCGCAGTTTACTATATCGCGGTTGTAATCAATCCCCTTATTCATTCAGCCTTTATATAGGGTCTCTAGTCATTCAATCCATTTCTCGTACATTACCGAACTATGTGGAATATTCGAGCAGCTTAATGAATGGGCGGTGACGTCACTTTCAGATGTTGATCATGCTTGGCGGGTTTTCGAGCACATTCATTTGTTGATCATGATGGTTGAGAAAACAATTGCGACAGTAGCTCGCAGAATTATTTGTACATATTGCTACTATACAAATAAAAATGAATTTTTAAAAGGAGCAACTAACTATTCAATCTTCTCAGTCTTGAAATTCACCTGGATGAGACCTGTATTGTTGATTTGCTCTCCTTGTTGTAGGAGCTTTTGTATAGATGGGGAGTCATCACATATTGACTCTCACCATTGGCCACTAACCCCCGTGGTGCACGACTTTCTTCGGTAGGGTAGAAGTGAATTCTTATTGCGTGCTGTCCTTCAATAGATTCACAGGACGTGGTCTCTTATATTGCTGATTCTCTTCAGTTTTCATTAAGTGAGATACGGAAATAGCTAGCTGACTGCAGGCATACGCTTCTCCAGGCATGAACGCTCGCTGACCCAAGATTCCATCGCTGCTATCCCGTACGGACATGGTAAACATTTAGTTAACCACTATATCGGTGTTTTTTTATTTATTTTTTATTTATAGAGCTTATGATTGTTGTGTTAAAATCGGAAAAAAATTTTAGACGAAATGATACAGAAATTATTATAGACAGTACGAGTTTGCAAAAAGAACCCACCCCAAGATACCGGAAATATAGGGTTGCCCATTTTACGCCTGGGAAAGTAAAGCTTAAAAAAATATTCAGATAGAAACAAAATTTTTTATTCAATATAAAGATTGAATCTTGTCATTATACGTGAAATACAACATCATTCAAATGTTATCCATGGGACCTCTTACAGGCCTCAATCCTTTTGAGGTAATTTTCAATGACTTTTTGGCACATTTCCGGCAATATCTCGGCCATAACTTCACGAATATTGGTTTTCAATTGCTCAAGATTTTGAGGGTTGTTCGCGTAAACACGATCTTTCATATAGCCCCATAAAAAGAAATCCAAAGGTGTTAGGTTGCAGGATCTTGCGGGCCAATTGACATCACTCAATCTCGAAATTACGCGTCCGGGAAATTTCTCTTGCAAAAGTGCTCGATTAGCCTATGTTCTGTAGCTTGTGGCTCCGTCCTGTTGGAACCACAAGTTCTCCAGATCATAATCTTCAATTTCTCTCCAAAAATAATCGGTTAACATCCGTCCATAGCGGTCAGAATTGACTGTAAAATCCGCCACAATGAGCCATAAGACAAGACCAAATGTTGAGCACGTCGAGGAATCGACCACACTTTGAGCAACGACAGCGATATCTTCAGCAGAACGAATGTTGCGATGATGCACAGGCCACGCAATATCAATAACCGATCCAGTCTCTTCGAATTTTCTCACTGTGTTAGAAATTGTTTGCTGTGTAGGTTGATTATGTCGACCGTAATCGGCTCGCAAAGCCCTAAATGTTGATACAGCAGAATCACCATTTTTATAATAAAATTTAATAATTTTAACGCGTTCTTCAACTGTTAAACGATCCATATTTCTAAATGGCAAACCTTCAGCTAAAAAAACACGCTTTGGTTGACATTTAATTCTGACAGATGTCAAATGGCAGGGTTATACTTTCCTAACACGAAATGGATAACCCTGTAGCTAGCTGACTGCAAGCATACGCTTCCTCAGGCATGAACATTTTCAGTGAGTTTGGTTACCATAGCTCGCTGAGCCAAGATTCCATCGCTGCTACCCCAAACGGGCTTGGTAAACATCTAGATAAACACTATATCGGCGTGTTTTTTATTTGTAAAACTTTTTATTATTGTGTTAAAATCGAGAAGAAATTTTACACGAAATGGGACAAAAGTTATTATAAACAATACGAGTTCAAGGGATTTTTCTAACGTGCTAAGAATTTTAGTAAGTTAGCAATGATATTTGGCTGGATTGAACAATTATCTTGGATAAAAGTGAAACTTACGTTAGTAGTTTTGGTTAAACAGGGCAAAACATATACTATGGTTTGCAAAAAGTAACCAACAATTTTTCTATGGTATGTGTTATTTTGCATGGTAAATTTTTTTGAATTAATTTCTCTCTGTATATTATATTTAGCTCGATAACACAATTAACATTTGTTACCATCTCAAGAAAAAAGCGGTTACGGAATTCTGAAAGAAGTTTATGATTACTTTTGATAGGAATCGGGCCCTGCCCTTTCCAAAGTGTGGGTTGTGCTTCTAATGTGATTGTCATACAAGAGGAGGCTACTTTTGCGGGAAACTTATTAATTATTTATTCAAGTTTGCAACGTTTTTGTACAGGGTTGTAAAAAAAATATGCAACACTCAAGTGCTTCCACGCACGGTTGTAGTAAAACACTATTTTGTTAAAATTCGAAAACAATTTATTCGCACGATGTCTTGTTAACAACAGCACTTAAAAACTCGTTTGCCTTTAATTTACAAAAACAGAGTCAGCATATTTTGCAATTTATACAAATCATCAGATCTACTTTACTCTAATTACCGAGGTAATTTATACAAATCATCAGATCTACTTTACTCTAATTACCGAGGTCAACTTGGTTTGTATTAATGATGATGCAGCGGCATATGTGCAGATTGCATGGGAATTTAAAAAAAAACTTTACAGCTGACTCCAAGGTATAGGAAAAAACGTGTGGACAAGTGCAATGTAAGAAAATGCAATATATGGAGTAAATAGCGTGTTAACTTCCATGTTGAGAGAAAGTTCGTTTTTATCGTACCATTCAAAAAGAGTAAGAGTGATGTCATCTACATAAAAATGATAAGGTATATCGAATAAAACTTCTGATTGGTAAAAAGAAGTTCCTTGAGGAACCCTATAGAAGATGTTAATTTGTTTAGATATACGTCCTTGAAATTTAATTACAGGAGTGTGGTCTTCAAAGTAGGAATGGACTCAACTGTATAAAAAAGTGGTGACTCCAAAATTACGAAGTTTATTTATCAATGCTTCATGACGCGTACTATCAAACGTTCGTGAGGTCTTTATGCGCTGTATTACACTGGTGACCTTTTTCCATCTTGCACCAAATACTTGATATCATAATAAGGAAGTCGGTAGTAGTAACTCTATGTTTTCAGAACCAGTATTATTTTTCTTTGAGCCGCGATTCGATAAGAGGTGATATCTTGTTACATAGTATTTTTTCAAAAAAGTTTGGAGTCGCTGATAATATAGCAAGGCCTTTGTTGTTTTGAATACACCTCCTGTCAGTCTTCTAATGAATTAGTTTTCTGTCAGAAGGTTTCCAGTAAGAAAGAAAGATGCCTATAGAGAGTCGTATAGGATTGGATTAATTGGTCCTTACACTGAAACAGGCAATTTGGAGGAGTAACACTAGGACCAATTTCCTTAGTCAAATCCAGGTTTTCCTTCAATTAGAATTATTAAAGCTATTTCCCAAATAAAATGTTATGGGATCTCAAAATTTCAATAAACTTCTTGAAAACAACTCGCAAATTTGTTCTAGGGAAGAACAAATTTGTTCTAGGGAAGAAGAAACTGAATTTTTGAATGTGAGTTTTGCACAAGATATTCAAAATATCAAAGAATTTTTTTGGCTTTTGAATGATATTCTCGCTAAAACAAAGTGATATATGCTTTATAATCATCTTGAGATGTTGATTTAAATCCGCTTTTGAGTTCATTATATTTTAATTTAAAATCGTTTCAGAAATTTCCACAGCTGTTAATCATTCAATAATATTTGTTCCTTTGATTTTATAAATATCTGAGAACAGAGAAATGCATGGGAAATAATATTCAAAGTCACTTATCAGATATCAACTCAGACTTTGGTGGATTGGTATGATCTAAATTCTTGTTCTTTGTAATACTACAGCCCCTCTAGGGTATTCACTTCCAGTAAAAAGCACCTCCAACTGTCTCTGTCCATTGACCACGTAATCCAATTTCGATATCCAAGAAGCAGCCCACGTTTCCTCAGTTTGCCCACTTGTCTCTGCCGTTCAGTTCTCCCAACGAATACCTTTTTGTGTATCCATTGTTCGTTCATACGATTTTTGTGGCCAGCTCATTACAGCTTCCGCAGTCTTACAATCGTTGAGACCTCCAGCTCGTCAAAAATTTTATACAGCTCATGGTTGTATCGTCTTTGCCATTGGTCCCCGTCTAGCTTCGCTCCGATTATTCGCTCAGGATCTGCCTTTCGAAGGCGTTTAATATACTTGCGGATGCTTCGGTTAGGGTCCATGTTTCACACCCATAACATAGCACAAATCTTATCTCAGATTCGTGTATTTGGAGCTTTGTTTACCTGTGTATGTCGCTAGTCTTCAAGATCGTCAAAATAAATAATATTATTTAATTTGCGAGCTGTATTCTTTCAAATGTTTCGTCTCCTTCATTACTGGTTGTCGTTATTTTGGCGCCTAAATACACGAATTTGACCACATTTTCAGTATTGCATTCGCCAAGTGTTTTTTTTTGTGTATTTGAGGTATTTCTTCTCGACTGTGTCGTGACCTTGGTTTTATTTTTATTGATTTGTAGCTCTACTAGTGTTGCTTCACTGTCGAGTTTCAGGAAAAGTTCCTTTGCCGGTTATCAATGACCGTGATAAAATGTTGATATCGTCCACATAGGCAATCACTTGGCTTGACTTCTATAGGAACTTACCACTTGTATCGACAGGTGTCTCTCTTATGACAGATCTTAGAGAAAAACTGAATAGCAAGCCCATCTGCCTGCTTTAGTCCGACTCTCAGCATTTCTCAAGTAACTGTCTGACTGTGAACAATTGGTTTTTCGTCGATCTACTAGCTCTAAAGCCACCTTGATACTCCCGAATAACACTGCTGACTTATGATCTGCTTTTATTTCCAAAGATCTTTAAAAATATTTTCTATGCCTTACAAAGTAGTAAAATGCCTCTATAATTTTCACACTGTAGCTTACCACCTTTTTTGTGGATAGGAAATATAATTGATTGGATGTTACTTTATGAATGGCTTTCTCAACACCACAACCACCATATTTATTGAGCTCTACTAGAATCCTATCGATGCCCAGTGCTATTTTACTCTTTCAGGTCTTAATCGTGGAACGAACTACAGAGTTAGGAGGGGCCAATGGAAGCTCTTCGGGAATATCTCTATGCTTTCAATTTTCTGGAGCTGTGTGGCGGATTAAGGAGGATCTTGAAATACCTTTTCCTAATCCTGTTTTCATTCGTAAAGATGTTGCCGATGTCATCACGACAAAGCGTGGCCTTTTTTTTCTTCTTTTTTCGTGTTAGGGAAGTGAATGCCATTTATGCACAGTGTGTGGAACTCCTGCGCTCAAAAGAAGGCGACTGGACTACCCAATAAACACCTCCCCTGTCAACCTGAGAACCTAGCCTGGAACCGGTTGACACATTACTTCGGGTCAGGTCTCGTTTTGTTACGCCGTGAGGCGCCTTCAAGCTGGGGGATCCCCTTCCTAGCGGGAGGGGAAGAGGAAGTGCCAGACAAGTGATCCCCCAGCCCCAACGCCCCCGGCTGCTGGGAGTCCCTTTTATATTTTAGGACTGCCCGAGCATAATGTGCCACCTGGTTGCATTTGTCAACCGATTCGAGCATCAACGCAACTATATTCTCCGGAGTGGGCTGTCTCTTCTCCCTGTAGAGGGCCCTTCGCAGGCTGACCCATTTTTTGCACGCAAAAAAATGTGTGGCAGGCATTGTCTTCCTCTACTGGGCAACACCGACAATCGGAGGACCGTGACTTACCAATCTTGTGCAGGTTAGACTGTTAACACCCATGCCCACTCAAAAGCTGGGTCAGATAGAAGTCAGTTTCACCATGCCTTCGATTTATCCACGGTCTCACATCCGGGATGAGGCGCACAGTCCACCTTCCCTTCGTGCAATTCAGCCGAGACTGCTGGCAATCCTCAGTGCTCCTCTTCTCTGTGCCAAGCGTTTAAGGTATACCTCCTTGCTGAGAGCGTCGCCCCATACTTCTGCTCCGTGCAGTAGCACTAACCCTACAGCACTCATCAAGAGGCGTCTTCTTGATGGGCTGGGTCCCCCTACGTTGGCCATAAGTCGACTCAGATCCGATACTCCTGAAGCAGCCTTCTCAGCCGTTGCCCTGATTTGCTCAGAGAAACTCATCTTCGAGTCGATCAGTAGCCCCAGGTATTTCGCCAATGGCTTCAATTCTCCAATACTGATCATCCTTGCTCTAGGGATTCTCTTTTTTGTCAAGATGAACACTTCGGGTTTCTCCAGTGCCAAACTGAACCCGCGAGCAGTCATCCAGCCCCTCACTTGGCGCATGAGCATATCTAGCCTAAGTTGCGCCGGTTCAACGCTGCGGACAGTGACCAAGCGCAACTCATCTGGCATCTCAAGTCTCAGTAGCCCATCGAAAGACACGTTCCACAGGTCTGGACTAAGGGTAGATCCCTGGGCAACACCCGATGTAATTTTCATCCTTCATTGGCACTGTGTCATGTTGTAGAGCAGGCTTGGGTCCTTTAGGTAGTCACTCAAAAGCCGCATTAGATATTCTGGAACTTGAAAAGGGTTTTCCAGCGTGTCCAGAATATCGACCCATCTAGCGGAGTTGAAGGCATTCCTCACGTTGAGTGTCACCAACAGGACGATCCATCACTTGGTGCGACTATATGCCTCTGCCTTTTGGACCGCGCTCACCACCTCTGCAATCGCATCAATGGTAGAGCGTCCTGCTCTAAAGCCGTACTGCCGAAGAGATAGGTCCCCAGCACACGAATTGTGTCAGAGAGTCTTCCCTTAATGAGTTTCTCTAGTACTTTACCAGCCGTGTCAAGCATGCATAACGGGCGGTATGCAGACGGGGATTCAGGATTTCCCTTCCCCTTGCTGATCAGCACGAGCCTCGCCACGTTCCATCGTACCGGGGAAACCCCGCCCCGAAGGCAAGCGTTGAATGTGCTGAGCAGCATGTCAGGACAATGATGATAGACAAGCCACAGCACCTCAGCCGGAACACCATCTGGACCTGGAGCCTTCCTCGCTTTCAACGAAAGGACTGCCTCTTCCAGTTCCAGGTGTGTGGAGAGTGGACACTCTACTGCTGTTTCACCATGGACAGCGTCAACACAGACGGTATGGGCGGGAAAGAGTGCCCCCACTATCTCGTCCGTCTTTTCTGTATCATGTATTTAAGGTTTCTGTAGGGCACCAAGTTTCCGCATAACTAACTTGTAGCCAAGGCCCCACGGATCCTTGTTCACATTGTCCACAAGATCTTGCCAGCAGCGAGCCTTGCTGTTGTTAATCAATTCGCGCAGGCATTTCCTGGCCAACTTATATGCTGCTGCGTGGTTGCTTGCCTCGTCCCAGCTACTTGGTGGTTGACCCTCACGCTGAAGCTTGTGACACTCCCTTCGCTTTTCAGCGATTTCAGTTGACCACCAGTACTCTGGGGGCTTGCCGTGCCGGGGTTTTGAGGGGGCATAGAAGCGAAGCAAACAGTCGTGATGATGCTCATAGTTGAGTTCACCACGTCTTGAGCTGCCATTTCTTCCGTCCCCTGCAATGGTACACCCACTGTGAGAACCTCGAAGAACCTCTCGATATCCATCCTTCCGATGTTCCATCTAATTGTAGAAGGCAGAGAGCATGGCCGTCCGGAGACAACATCGCTTATCTCAAGCAGAATGTACTGATGATCACTAGTTGAGTTGTCCTTTAATACTCTCCTCTTGTGTATCCTCCGTGCTAAGGACTCCGAGGCGAGGAATTTATTTTTCCTTCACAGCCAATACGGCGGAAGGTCGGCATATTGCCGGTGTTTAGTACGACGAGCGCCGTCCTGGCCGCCATTTCTAGGACTCGTTTTCCCCACGGATCTGTTTGAGGCATGCCCCATTCGATTGCTTTCACGTTGATGTATCCCCCAACGAGCACGTTCCCGTCTGCGTTCGAGACAGTGCCCTCCGGAGCATTAAGCTTGGCTTGGAAAGATGATATCGACTCGTTAGGCGTTAGATACACACTAAAGAAGGTGGTCCTTGAGCGCTGAACCAACACAAAACCATCCCCACGTCCACAGCTCTCCACCTGGAAATCACCATTTCGAACCCAGATGGCGGCAGTACCAGTTTCATCAGGATACGATGATGCAGCAGCAAGAAGTCGGCTTTCATGTCCCTCACAAACTGCTCAAGATTTTGGGAGTTTGAACTGCGATGTAGGTTTAGCTGCAGGATGCGGGTTATCGAAGTTCTGATTTTGCGTTGGCTAGGGCTTCCTGGAACATCCGGCATTTTCCTGATCCCAAGACGTGTCCAAAGTCTTGTCTTGGATCAGCATCCTTGCAAAGAATACAGTGTGCCTCCTTCGTACACTCTTTTCTTTTATGTCCCATTTCACCGCATTTGTAACATAGGAAACTCCTATCGGGTCCTTTACATACTTGTGCAGTCTGACCATAGCCAAGGCATTTGAAACATTGAAGAGGCGTTCTCTTCGCCGTATCTTACAGATAACCCACCCTATTCGTACTTTGCTCTTATTCTTATTCTTATTCATTTTTTGGCGTCCTTTTCGGTCAATTATGGCGATGCATTGTCCCGTATGGTTTTCTGGTGTCAGCCTCGCCTTGATTCCGCCCACGCTAGGGAACTCCTTTTTGATGGCCTCTTCCTCCTCGGCCAGATCCGTGACGCAGTCAATGTCTCTTATTTCGATCGTTGCCATCGGCTCGAGTGAGGCTATAGTTGCGCTTTTGCCGAGGAATTTCTTTACTGCTTCGCAGAATGCTTCCTTATTGTCGGCCTCTGCTCCGAATCCGACCAATATATGACCCAACCCCGTTGGTCGTTCTGCTTTAATGGTTGTGTTGGTGTCTTCGGGCCTTACGTTTCCCCTAATGTCCCCTAATGCCGGGATCTTCGTTGGGGCTTCTGCCTCTCCTGTTTTGCATCAGGTCCTTTTTCTTGTTGGGCGTCTGGGCGAACTTTAATTTCTGGCACTTTTTGAAGGAGTTTCTTTGCGGCTTTCTTCGCTCCTTTAATAAGCACTGTCTGAAACCCGTGATGTGGAGCTCCACGCCCATCAAGTGCCTCTTCCCTCCTTTTTTTATCTCGATTCCCTTCAATTGGGCTAGACGCCATTATTTTATTGATTTTTACTGGTGGAGCTATCTACATGTGGCCTTTAGATTTCGCCTCTAGCGCTTCTTTGGCCTTTTGCTCTTCTTAGGCCTTTAACCAGCTCCTCCGATAATGCCCTTTGCAGTCTAGGAGCTCCTTTAGTTCAAGGAGCCCAATCGTTACTGCTCTGCTGATTTTCGGGGAGTAGCATGCAAATTGTTTTCTTTTCAGAACATCGCCCACTTTTCGGAATAGCCTTTCTTCTTAGTGTCGCTCGGCGGCAATTGTACTTTGCGACCATCCATGGAAAAGGTTATCGCTTTCCGTTTCCGAATACAGTATTTCCGCCACATTTTCGACGTTGGCGATGCAATCACACAACGTCGTTTTATTTGTCTGGTCAGTCTTTTCTTTTTGTGCCGTAATCTCCTCGCTGGCTTCAGGGTGATTCTTTATTATTTCGGGATTTACGACTCTTGCTGCGGTCACTTCGTCGTCTTTATTATTTTTTAATTCTTTTTTTTGATCTTTTTTATATGTTTTTGATTGCTCCAGTTTTATTGGATCCCCCTCGGAGCCACTATCTCTGTTCATGTGTGTAGTCACCTTTTTGGTCCCATGATTATCTTTGCAGAGCAGGGAGGCCATGCAAGGGTTGGCACAAGCCCTTGTGGGGACATGTGCTCAGAGCCAGACCAGCGCTAATCGGGAGTCCACCTCAACCGAACCTACACCACCAACCCAATGGTGCGAACTTCGAACGTACTCCGAGACCTGCCAAGGTTTTAATGGGACGGAGACGGTATGATAGTTGAATTGGAGCCGTTCACACACAAGTATCACCTCGGCACTACTGTGCAAAGCAACTAGGTCCAAACCATCACATCCGCCAGCCCAAAGCATCAATTCCAATTCGTTACCTGTCATCCCAGGAGGGAACCTCACGACGCCCCCCATATCCTCGGGTCCGTGGGGGCGGCGCTCCCCAAAGAATGCTAGCCTCTAAGAGTGCTCTTGTCGACCGGAATTCCCCCTGCGGGAATTTCCTCGGGTACGTGGGGGCGGAACTCCCCAAAGAATGCTAGCCTCCAAAAGTACTCCTGTCAACCAGCATTCCCCCTGCGGGGGGCCTTGGGCTGATAACGTTGTTTTAAGCTTTTCCCTAGTTTGTATGCTTGTCTTGTGTTGTTGCTTGCTAGACTTGCATCAATACCTCCCAATCATTCATCATAATATTTTCTTTTCTTAATCCTAATGATCTTATTCACTACTCTTCGATGATTTGCATAATGTTGTCTCTCTGTCCTAGTTTTCTCACATTTATATTGCTTGTACATGTGATTCTTTTTCCTAACGCTTTTTGGCACACATAATTGATCCAATCATATCTTTTGTTCCAGTTTTGATGTCCAACCGTTTGTTCTGTTACGGCCTTAATTGCCGCTTCCACTTACACCCATAGCGCGTTGCTTGTTTTCGGCAATGTGTCGTGAAATTGTTTGTCACAGCCTTTCAATGACAAATTTCTGGTCTCGTCTTCGCATAAAACGCCTTTGAAATACAATATCGACAGATTAATTTGATCAAATAATGAACTGAGTTACAATTGGCTCCTCGGTATGAACGAACGCCTAGTATACTCGAGGCCAAACATTGTTGGAACAGAACATTGCCGATTTGGTTTTGTTTGTCAACAGCCGATGATACCCAGGTCTTTTAACATGTGCGTCGATATGGGAAGCAAGTACAACGTATGACTAAATTTCTGCTACACGCAAAGTCAACGAGGTGCTAGCCGTTTTCATTCATTTTATCGTGGAGGCTATATCTTCCAGTCGTTTCCCGGTGAGATAGCTCATTGCCGACCGTAGCGTTAAAATCACCCAGAATTATTTTTATGTCGTTTATAGACAATAAGTCGACTAGTCTTTCGAAATGATCATAGAGCGTTTCCTTTGTTTCTTCGTCGTTTTCTTCGATCGGAGCGAACACAACTGTTCATTGACTACCTTAAAATCAAGAACGTGCGATTTGAACTCTTTACCCACAATAAATGCTACTTTAAACTCTCGCTTTCCAGCAGGATTTCCACTTTTCAGTTTTGTGTGCGATCTCATATCTTGAATATCACTTCCAGTCCAGTTCGTTTCCTGGATTGCCAGTATGTTTAATTCATATTGACTGGCCTGTTGTAAAAGGTCTTCAACAGCGCCAGGGTTGCTCAGTGATCTGACATTCCAGGATCCAATGCTATAGTACTTTTTTTGGTTGCGAGGTCATTCCCGTAGATCAAATTCATTCTGAGACTCAGTTACAGGTTTCAAAATAATATAGGGTTAGCCCATCGCCCAATCTCCATTCCGGCAACATGCTTATTCCTTTCAATCCCGTTATCAGGCACAGAAGATGCGCTTTCACCGTCTTGCGTCACCACAAAGGACGTGTAAGGTGGATTTAGTTGCAAAGCTGCAGGTGTATTTACAGTTACTGGCATTTCTCGGTATTTAATGTCCCATCAGTGAGGAATCAATAAGCTCATTTGAATTAGATATTCGGAATGCGCAAAACAATTTAACATCTAATGAGATCAAACCAATCCACCAAAGTCAGAGTTGGTATCTGATCAGTGACTTCGGTGATAAAATCTCAATATAATTTTTTATATGTTCCTCTCAAAAGCAAAAAATAATAAAAGTTTCTTCTAGCCTTACATCTGGAAAAATTTCATAGAATTTTCAGGGTGCTCCTCCACATAAGAATAGAGCCATTAAAAATTTTTTCAAGCGAAGAAAGTCGAGTAGGATATCAAATGAAAGGTGTTGATACGATTTTTTAGTATCAGATCAGAAAACTGCAATATCGATAAAAGAGTAAGCATGAAGCAGACAACACGAACAAATTGTGTTCCCCCTCGCGATCGGAGACCGGTAGACCGAAAGATCTTTAAAAAAGCATGAAGGTAGTTCTCCATAAGTGCAACAACAAATATCTCAGAAATCAAATTTCTTTCAGCTTTGTACAATAAGTAAAAGTAGGATTTATGAATGTCAAATTTTTACCTATGAGATCGTATCCGTACCCTTAAATTAAATGAAATTAATATTATCTTAGACTTTTTTCAGAATTTGAGCGTATTTAGTGAAGTTATAACTATGTTATTTGAGTTTTTATATTGTATATCACGAGAACATCAATGCGCCGTTTTCCTACCATATGGGCTTTTGAACCAATCGAACTTTTTTGAAAATTTCAGGGAAGATGAATAATTGCAATCTCTTTGACAGCCTATACATATACTGAATAACATTTGCGAAACCGTAACAAAATTGGAGGCGCATAATTTGAATCGAACGATTTCTTCAATTTTTACATGAGTCACGCAACGCAAATGTTTGAATTTCATACGTTAATTACAAAACCCTCCTGACTGTCTTTTCCTTGATTTTTTTTATTTTACGGACATACTCGTACTTATCAATGGCGTCAGAAGTTATACAAACAAGATAATGTTTCTTCTAAGTTCAATGTCGATGCGTACTAGTTCAATCAACTGTTGTTTGTGAATCCTTTCATATTCAGGATTAAAAATGTATTAGAAATAGAAGGAGTAGAAAATTCAATAGTAAATTTAGAGTGATTAGGACTTTGTGAGAAGCTGGTCTTCCCCTTTGTCAGATTGAGCACTATGCATTAGTATAAATAAAATCTAACCAATTCCTATTATGGTTGAGCGTTCTTACAATTAGCTGTAGATCATTGCCATAAAATGTACTCATCAATCTGAAATCCCAAAAATAAAGAAGATTGATTGGGGGAAGGCGATTATCGACTTTCTCAATTAAGAATTTAATATTCAGTTAACTAAAATCCCCAGCAGTAAGTATAATATATACATATATATATCAAGTTAGTAAATGTCGTTCGGGAAGAAATGGTTTCAATGAGTCCGTTATAAACAAGTTCAATGGAATTCCAAGCCAAATAAAACAGTCATAGATACAGACTAAGCTAACTTATGGAGAACTTCTCTTACTCTACTGAAATGATTTATATGACATCGTGCTTACTAGCTCTCTTAATAGGATGTTATGAATCGCAACCAGAACACTACCTCGTTGTGTTTGTCTGATACTGCGATAGTCTCCAACGTCTCAAACACTTCACTTACTTTTCATAATCTCTTCATTTTGACTCTCATTAAACCATTTTAAAAAGCTTCTACAAGGGGTAGGACGTTAAAATGACGTTATGTCAATTACTACTGGTTTATTTTAGTTCAAATGTAGCTGCAATTATAGTAAAACAATTTATAGAATAGCTCTTTGAAGTAAGGAGTCAAAGTTGGAACTTACACGTAATGCATTCTTTTCAGAATCTTTCCTGATACGATAAGGGGTCATTCTGAATTCTTCATGAAAATTTAAATGCTTACTTCAAAGAGAATCAAATTCAATAGGAAGACTTCTCGTATTATGCCTTTGAGGCTAGTCTTTTTATCCATGCATTTTGTTTTGAGCACCTTACTTATACTCGTACATGAATACCAGATATAGAGGCGTACATAACATATTCATAGATTTTATATTCTCTGAATCTAGAAAAAAGGTATATGTTCTCTAGATCAACTACAGAGTTAACAGTAGCCATTATAGACGGTGCGCAAAGCAGACCTAAGAAATTATTATCCTGGAGGATAGAAAACTTTGGTGCATTGGGCTTCACCACGGGCGTAATTGCCGTACATCATTAGTATACTTATGTGAAGGTTTTTCGCTAATATGGGATTTTCATTAAGTGAAAACGCTTTGAGTCTGGTTTGTCTCATATTCTGTGATTCACATTAAAGTAGAACATAATGAAACTATTCCCCATTGGTGAATTCTAGTATTTTTTGATGATTTGTTATGTGTTATTTTTCTTGCTTTGACTGTAAGTGCACCATTTATGAACCAGCGCCATAATATGGACCATAGTATACTCAACTAGTAACCACACTCCATCAACCCCCCGGAAAAATCTGAACACAAGCCGAACAGCGGGCCATAAATCTTCGGTAGCAGGTAGGTAGGTAAATGCTGACGCGAGGATTGGTGCGAATATAAATATATGCTTCGATGAGAGTTTTCAGGATTTCCATATCTCAAAAAATCAATATCTTTGCAGAAAAACAAAGTCGTTCCATGCAATCTTTTAGTTTTTTTATTAGGATCTGGCAGCATTCCTATGTTCTGAAATGCGTAAAAGAACACGTGCGTCGGAAATTTTATTTGCATTTTGCTTTGTTCCTTGAGCGCGCCAAACATGGGATCAGCTGTCATGCCCCGGATCAGCTGACGTGCCCCTGGGAAAAATTCAAAAAGTGTCCAACACAGGGTAAATGAAAGGTGTGGGTACTAGTTGAGTATACTATGATATGTACTACCGCCATTTCTGAGAAAATGTTCACTGTGGCGACTTGACTGTCATTGCATGCTAAGCATCAACTGCTTTGTAACTCGACAATCGTTTGCAGAGGTGCAGCGTTTACGTGTGTGTTTTCAGGAACCATTTTTAAATTTCGTTAGTACTGTGAGCGTCAAAAAAAAAAAATTAACACCAACTTTTCTTCTTTAAATTGTAACATTACAAAGCTATTATTGACTTGCGATAAAAAGTAATATTAATGAGTTTACTACTAAACCATTTAGAGATTGATTACTATTAAACATGAAATCAAAACAAGTGGCAACATTACACAAATCTCACCAAAGTGGAAATGCATCAGATTTTACGCGTCAAAAAAAGTAAACAGTGGTAACACTTACTTCGCTTCTTTTATATTTCGGGGAAGAACCTTAACTTTTGGTGACAAATTTGTGCTGTTCGGGTGCTTTACTTCACCAAATGTCATTTTAAGTACATTTGTTCTAATTAATATAAAAAATAAAGACGTAAAACAAAATAGTTTCACTATGGGAAAGCAAACATCCCCTGATACTCGGAAAATTATAATAGACTTAAAAGAAAAAGGTAAATCCTTGCGTAAAATTGGCGAAATCGTGGGCAGAAACCACTCCTCAGTAAAAAAAATATTGATAAGTATGCCAAACATCATCTCGTTGAAGATTTACCGAGATCTGGATGCCCAAAGCGGCTTAGTTGTACTGAAGTTAGAGCTGTAGTAAAAGAAGTAAGGGCATACCCAGCCTCAAGTGCAGTTAAATTGTCAGAAGACATAACGCAGGCATCAGGCAAACCAGTAAGTGCAAGTACAGTCAGGAGAGCGCTTCATAAAAATGGTCTACATAGAAGAATACCACGAAAAAAGCCATACATATCCAAGGCGAATCAGATCAAGCGTATGGACTTCGCTAAAAAATACAAAAGCGAGGCTCCATCTTTTCGGGAAAACGTATTATATACAGACGAGAGCAAATTCGAAATTTTCGGCGCGAAAAGGCCCCTAAAAATATGGCGTGCTAGGAATGAAGCCTTCAAAGAAAAGTGTGTTACCAACACTGTTAAGCACGTTGGCGGTTCAGTTATGGTATGGGGTGTGTGGCGGCAACTGGTGTTGATAATCTTGTTTTTGTTGACTCAACAATGGACAAAATGGATTATTTAGCCATTTTGAGCGACAATGCTGCCCCTAGTATCGAAACATTAGGCTTGTCTGGAAATTGGATCTTTCAACAGGACAACGATCCAAAGCATACGTCTAAAATTGTGAAAGAGTGGCTACTGTACCGGACTCCTAAGACACTTGATCATCCGCCGTAGTCCCCAGATCTTAGCCCGATTGAGCATCTGTGGGAACACCTTCACAGAAAAGTGAGACAAAGGGTCATTTCAAGCAAAGCCGACTTAAAGAAGGTTATAAAGGAAGAATGGAACCAAATCTCTCCCGATGTTACAAAAAAACTTGACGCGTCGATGCCTAGAAGACTAAATGAGGTGCTTAAGTCCAAAGGAAAACAAACAAAATATTGAAAAATTAAAAAAATCGACTTTTTCTATTGAAGTTCTGTTATGTTTTGTTTGCTGTTTACTTTTTTTGACGCGTGAAATTTGGTCTTTTTTTGGTTAACGTGAATTTATATTCAGTGTGTATTACTTTTGTTTAATGTTTATGTTGTGTTCAGTTCTTATTAAACAAGTCTTTGATTCCTTAAACACATTTTTGATTTTGCGTTAATTACCTTGTTTTAATAAAATTCTTAATACAAATATCTAAGGTGTTTGCTTTCTTTTGACGCTCACTGTATATAATCTAGTTAGTTGTGTAAGATCATCATATAAGCCTACAGTCCTCAACGAAAAAGTAGATCAAAGTAGAAAAATGGTAATCTATTTTACTAATATAAGTATTAAATTTTAACAACCTTTAGTGACCATCATTTCGTGTAGAACAATATTCGTCTCAAAATGTACATGTATTCCAATATGGACCACGGGGATATTTTGAATATGGTCTGGCGTATAAAACATTCACGTTTCTGGTGTATAAAACATTCACTGAAGTCTAGTTTTTTAGTTTCAGGATATCACGAATACAAAAAACCAATAGCTGGAAAGTGTTACACAAAAATGCAATGACTGATGCCATTGAAGCAGTGCGGGAGAAGAAAATGGGCTTTTTTAAAGCATTTCAAATGTATGAAACACCAAGGACCACGCTTATACGCTCATCAAAAATACAACATTGAAAACTTGGTGAGATCATCAACCAAAAACACGGGAGAAAATCAATGTTGGCTAGTGAATTGGAAAAGAAACTAGCAGATTATGTTCTTGAAATGGAGAACTCAGGGTCCGGTTTTACACGCAGGGCCATACGATTTTTGGCTGCGAGAGAAATTATATGGATCACTCTTTTTCAGCGGCGAATGAATCTGCCGGAAAAATATGATAGAGATTATTCCTCAATCGCCGTCCTAATTTATCGTTTTGGCGTCCCACAGGTACATCGATTGCGAGAATGAAAGGTTTCAATAAGCAAAACGTTGAGGGGTTTTCACTTATTGAAACCTCTATTGATGAGTTTGAGTATTCCGCGGCCAATATTTACAACGTCGACTAAACTAGCATTTCAGTCGTACCGTCCAAAATGCTAGAGATCATAATACAATCACTAACAAGTAGGGTCAGTTCATACAAATTTCCGAATAACGGGACTTGCCGGCGCGTGAGATAGTATTTGTGACAGCGTGCACAGACAGGGCATGGGGAACATGTAACAAATTCGACGAAAGTAAAACAGGAAAGAACAGTCATCAGCTGACTGGTAAATACTTCCAATTGAAAGAAAAGAGAAGTCCGATAAACAACTGAACGATTTCTACGTTTAATTAAACGAATTTTGTCAAAAGACAAACGTCAAAAGCTGACGCTTTCATTAACTCAAGTTCCTGCAGTATTAGGATGGATTTTAATCGCTTTAGCGGACAGAGTTGAATTAATTTATGCCGGACGGTTCCTAACTGGACTTGGATCGAGCATGGTTGGCGCACCAGCTCGAGTTTATACATCAGAAGTAACGCAACCACATCTGCGAGGATCTACGTGCAACGTGGAACGTGAATTCAATCGGAAGGCAAATGCTAATAAGTAAGCTAAAATATCAGATAATATGAAGATGATAAATTAATTCATTTTAAATGTTACAGCAAAGTGACGGCTAAGGAAAAGATTGCCATTTTCTTCAGTCCAGTTACGCTAGGCCTTTTGGGATTTTAGTTCTTTATTTCATGATGTACCAATTCAGTGGTGTGAGCGTTATCACATTCTACGCGGTTGAAATTTTCCGCGATTCTGGAACCACAATGAATACATACACGTGCACCATAATGCTTCGAGCTATTCATCTAGCATTTACCATAGTTGCTTGCATTCCTCTGCGAAGAATGGGATGAAGGCCGCTAACATTCATTTCGGGTAAGTGTCAATTAAATCAACACGAGGACATTATTTAATATTTTCGAATAACCTTACAGGAATCGGCTGTGGATTTTCAATGTTAGGGTTAGGTATCTACTTGTACATGAAACATAAGTGGGATACTGCTGATCCACCAGAACTCCCAACTGCAACCAGGTTCCCTGTAGCTTGTTTCTTCATTTTCACAATCGCGTGCACACTCGGCTTCTTGGTCATTCCATGGGTGATGATTGGAGAAATTTACCCACAAAATTTCGGGGCATTGTAGGAGGCTTCACTACATGCAGTGCACATATCTTCATATTCGTCGTTGTCAAAACATATCCTTTCTTAACTCACGCAATATATCGCCATGGTAGATTTATTTTATATGGTTCTATTTCATTAGTAGATAAGTCATCATGAATAATGAAAACAAAAAGCGGAATTCATTAAAAATTGTCTTTAACTTTTAGGAATGATATTGTTCTACTTCTGCCTGCCAGAGACCAAGGGACACACTCTACAAGAAATCGAAGATTACTTCTCCGGTCGAATTAAAACTCAAGAAGGAGAAGCCAAAGAAAGGTGAAAGTGCTCCTCCTCTACTAGAAAAGAAGTAAATTATGTAAATGAAAAAATTAACATAAATTCAGTTGAGAATCTAAGAGAACACTTAAGTACCTTGTAATATTAAAACTTAAGCGAAAATTCCATGTGATATCTTCTTAAATGTTTATCTTTGTATATTAAAGACACACTTCAAGTTTTCTTATTTAAACTCGTTGTTAGTGAAAGCAAATGTACTCAGTTCTCTTGTGACACTCTTAAAGGGACAAATTATAGCGTTATATATTGTTTATAGCTAATTGTTAAATGAAAACTAGATAAGGTTCTTATAGACAGTATTAAAATGATACACAAATGTTACAATACATAGGTAAATATGTATATGAAATATTATGAAATCGAGTCAGCCGTCAAAGAATGAAAGCTTCTGAAGCACCTCATTTTAATGTGCCACTTATAAAAGTAATATTATCGATAATTAATAATTGTTGAAAGAATGCGTTAATAGTTAGGGGAACATTTTTCTAGAAATATAAGAAACTGTTTTCAAAAAATTCAATGTGTTTATTTCTTCAAGTACGATCCTCCTTTTCCTGCTAATCAATGCACTACCAAATCTCTATGAAGTTAAAACTTAATAAATAAGCCTCATTACAAAAAAGACAGCCAAACCACCTATTTGAATTAACGGCTACGAATCGAGGGCACCGAAAATACAGGGTTTTCCGATAAGAGGTGTTATTTTGATATTAAAAGAAAAATGCAATTTTTTAATAGAAATGATCGGATGTTTATTTCATTATAAAGAGCAAGGTATGCTGTTAATAGTGGAAAATAATATCAGGCAAATGACGACCACGCTTACAGGACCATATCCTTTTCATGAAATTTTCCATAACCAAATTACAATGTGGCTGCCCTATGTCCCCGATAGCCTCAAGAACTCCATCTTTGAGGTCATGAATCACCGCTAGGCTGTTGGCGTATACCTTCTCTTTCACGTGGCCCCATTGAAAGTAGTCGCAAGGTGTTACGTGGTATGGTCCGATGGAAGCCGGAACAATTTTCTATATTCATTTTAATTACAATGCACTCTTTATTTTCCATTGCTCTTAAATGAACAGATTTGAAAATCACATTCCCGCCAAAAAACTCAGCTGTGTTATCAATCTGGCAATAATATCTTTCGTTAAGCAATGAAATTTGCTAATCTGGTAACACGAAAATGGCTAAATTTCAATGCACATAACTATAATTTCCCACTTCACGTACAAACCCATACAAACGCAAGCGCGGGCAAACTTACTAACACAATTTCACATATGGGCCGCAGCTCTACCTAACTCTCTTTCGCTAAAGGGCAAAAGCCATTTATTTTCAGTCCTTTCTTGTCTCCATTTTACATTGCCCCATCAATTTTTGTTGTTGTAATTATTGACATCCAAGAGTGAGCATACTTGTTAGTTATTGTATTATGCTAGAGATATTAGCACTTAAAGGAAAGAGCAAACAGGTTCTATAACATACGCAGAACGTGGATCGATAATCAAGTGTGTGATTTGTATGAGTGCAGGTGGTAACTTTATCTCACCAATGATGATTTCGCTGCGAAAACGTGACAATCTCTTAGTGATGGAAGGTGCTCCACCTGGTTCCATTCATGCTTGTCATCTGTGAGAATGGATTCAACTAGAACTGTTTACACAATGGCTCAAATATTTTTAACAGCGTGTGAAACTTACTGCTACATCGTCGTTTCTCTTCATTTTAGATGAACATGCAAGCCATACGCGAAACATTGATGTAGTGGATTTAGGAAGAGATAACCCTGTTCGGTTGCTTTCATTCCCCCACCTTAATAAAATAATTATGGGTCCATTAAAAAAAAATACTTGACTGAAGAAATTCGTAAACTAAGGATGAGACCCAAAAATTCGGTTTTGTTTTGGAAAACAACAAAATTGTTTTTTTTAAAATAAAACCCGCCATTGCTATCGTAAGCGACTAAGATTACAAAATCAGCCCTTGACACATTATGATGCAGCCGATTTATTTGCTCAAGCTTATATAAGAAATCAGTGAGCGGAAGTGGCCGTTATTGTTTCCATGCAACTGGATATATTCAATACTAAGACTTCATTGACGACAACTTTGCCTAATAACGTACCGCATAATGACATAGAAGCAGAGCTTCCAGAAGCCCTATTAGTGCATGAATCTCATGTTACTCAGGCCACTGAAGGAAATTGCTGTACGATGGCGCAACCCGAGGATCTAACCAGCTACAAATCTGATTCAATAGCTTTTATATTTCAGGACTGCCCGAGCATAATGTGCCACCTGGTTCCATTTGTCAACCGATTTGAGCAACACCGTAACTATATTATCCGGGGTGAGCTCTCCCGTCTCCCTGTAGAGTTCCCTTCGCAGCCTGGCCCATTTGGTACACGCAAAAAATGTGTGACAGGCATTGTCCTCCTCTCCTGGGCAAAACCGACAATCGGTAGACCGTGACTTACCGATCTTGTGCAGGTAAGACTGAAAACACCCGTGCCCGCTCAAAAGCTGGGTCAGATAGAAGTCAGTCTCACCATGCCTTCGATTTAGCCACGGTCTCACGTCCGGGATGAGGCGCGCAGTCCACCTTCCCTTCGTGCAATTCCCCCAAGACTGCTGCCAATCGTTGAGCGAGCGTTGTCTCTCCTCGCGGACAACTATCTCCCTCGCATCCTCGTTTCGGCGCAGGTAAATAGCGCGGCGCTCTCTAGCAAGGAGGGCAACAGGTATCACGCCTGCAATCACTCTCACCGCCGAGTCGGAGACTGTTGGATACGAAGATGCAATTCTCAGTGCTCCTCTTCTCTGTACCTGTGCCAATCGTTTTCGGTATACCTCCTTGCTGAGAGCGTCGCCCCATACCTCTGCTCCGTACAGTAGCACTGACCCTACAGCACTCATCAAGAGGCGTCTTCTTGATGGGCTGGGACCCCCTACGTTGGCCATAAGTCGACTCAGGGCCGATATTCCCGAAGCAGCCTTCTCAGCCGTTGCCCTGATTTGCTCAGAGAAACTCATCTTCGAGTCGATCAGTAGCCCCAGGTACTTCACCGCTGGCTTCGATTCGATTTGTATACCTCCAATACTGATCATCCTTACTCTAGGGATTCTCTTTTTTGTCAAGATGACCACTTCGGTTTTCTCCAGTGCCAAACTGAACCCGCGAGCAGTCATCCAGTCCCTCACTCGGCGCATTAGCATACCTAGCCTAAGTTGCGCTTGTTCAACGGTGCGTCCAGTGACCAGAGCCGCAACATCATCCGCATAGCCGACCAAGCGCGACTCATCTGGCATCTCAAGTCTCAGTAGCCCGTCGTAAGACACGTTCCACAAGTTTGGACCAAGGATAGATCCCTGGGCAACACCCGATGTAATTTCAATCCTTCGTTGGCCCTGTGTCTTGTCGTAGAGCAGGTTTCGGCCCTTTAGGTAGTCCCTCAAAAGCCGCATTAGATATTCTGGAACTTGAAAAGAGTTTTCCAGCGTGTCCAGAATATCCACCCATCTAGCGGAGTTGAAGGCATTCCTGACGTCGAGTGTCACCAACAGGACGATCCGTCGCTTGGTGCGACTATATGCCTCTGCCTTTTGGACCGCGTTCACCACCTCTGCAATCGCATCAATGGTAGAACGTCCTGCTCTAAAGCCGTACTGCCGAGGAGATAGGTCCCCAGCAGCACGAATCGCGTCAGTGAGTCTTCCCTTGATGAGTTTCTCTAGCACTTTCCCAGCCGTGTCTAGCATGCATAACGGGCGGTATGTAGACGGCGATTCGGGATTTCCCTTCCCCTTGCTGATCAGCACGAGCCTCGCCACCTTCCATCGTACCGGGAAAACCCCGTCCCGTAGGCAAGCGTTGAATGTGCTGAGCAGCAAGTCAGGACAATGGTGATAGACGAGCCGCAACACCTCAGCTGGAACACCATCTGGACCTGGAGCCTTCCTCGCTTTCAAGGAGAGGACTGCCTCCTCCAATTCTAGCTGTGTGAAGAGTGGGCACTCTACTGCTGTTTCACCATGGACAGCGTCAACACGGACGGGATGGGCGGGGAAGAGTCCCCGCACTATCGCGTCCATCTTTTCCGCGTCATGTATACAAGGCTTCCGTAGGGCACCAAGTTTCCCCATGACCAGCTTGTAGCCAAGGCCCCACGAATCCTTAGGAAGTATCCCAGCGAAGAAGAAAAACCTCTAAAGGTTAAGAATCATCGCAGAGTTCCCCTGAGAATGATTACTCAGTCCATGATAGCATAGATAAAAGTCCTGACCGTTTCCAAAATTAAAACCGAAAATGACTTTACTGTGATGGTCTTTTTTCTGAAGATGTTCACGGAGAAATGTGCACCTTGTAAGTAATGGGGTCATGAGGAGTGTGCTGGCGTAGAAGATAAAGTGCACTCCTATGTTTGCGAATTTTGTGACAAGTTTACCAGTACTAGTTCGGAGAATTGACTGATTTAATATTACATTACAGGAACATATATTTTATTTAATTATTTTGAATGAAATTCACGATGATATTAGAAAACATGTGATCCGTATTATGTTCACTATTGCATGTTATTGAAGGTGCTTTTTTTAAGAAAATATTGAATGTTTTTAAGAAGCTATTTTCGTTTTGGGATTCTCTGATTTGTTTTTTAATCAACTAAATATTTAACTGTTTAAAACAAAATTGACAAACAATACATAAATATTTAGGGTTTTGTTTCAGGAAATTCATATAGTGGTCTGTATATGTCGTACTTACATTAATAAAG
The DNA here is from genome assembly GCA_963969285.1 of Odontomyia ornata. Classification (NCBI taxonomy): domain Eukaryota; kingdom Metazoa; phylum Arthropoda; class Insecta; order Diptera; family Stratiomyidae; genus Odontomyia; species Odontomyia ornata. Next base: position 246,029,400 of record OZ017740.1, on the reverse strand, counting down.
GGAATTATCACAATGGTTCATAATGACTGTTGCTATTTTTTATGATAACTTTGTTTTTGAGTAATTTGTTACATATTGTTTGTAGCTGTCTAGCGTGTGTTATAATCCCGCTTGCAATTTGGATGGAATTTTCAACTTGCGCACTGCCAGACATTCCATTGCAAAATTTAAAGGATGGATGTTGCAATGGAATCTCTCACGTTCCACACAAAGTGCATGAGGCAACACTCTTTTCCGCATTTCTGACCTGTGATTGGAGAGTTCCACGTCTTCTGCTGTATCTGAATTGCACATTCAGGAAAAATCTATAATTCATCAGATTTCATGCGCAGCGTTTCTGGTAAATATTGAAAGTCAAAACAGACACTGCTAAAAGATTCGTTGTTATATATCCATTTGTCCATATTGGACAATAGGCAAGGTAACGGATTCAACCAAACAACAAAGATTTGGTGGCGCTCGAAGGTGAGCAATGCATCGCGGCAACGGAAATCAAAGTGATAGAGGAAAGGAGCCTGAGTGGCAGTCTTTCACTGACCGTTAGAAATCTGTACCAGCCATCAGATCAAGTTAGCCTTTGTGATGAAGAGGGATAATCTCAGTAGCGAGCAATATCAATTGACGATGAGTGTGCATGCGTTTTTTAACCGCAATCAGATCGCCGATTCCTTCATAACAAAAACTAATAAAAAATCAAATCACTATATTGAACATCATTTCTTAAATAATTAAAACTAGAATTTGACAATTTTTTTTTACGTTGCCTTCTAAGTAAAGGGTATAATTTATAGCCAATTATTTTGTTCATTTGATATCGGCAGGTCAATTCTCACGCATCCTTTAGGCACTGAAGATGACTCAGAGGAGTCGAAACGCGTCTGGTCGCACAACAAAGCAAGAGAAAAAGGTATAACATATCCCGAACAGTGTTAAAAATAAGTGCAGCGGACCACCCATTTATCCAACGTGGATGCTTGTGCGCCTCGGGGCATGCAACGGTTTGCATGCACGATCCATATTCATATGCTGATGATCTCATGGGGACACGCAACTTTGTCACTGAAGCAAACACGCGCAACTATGTTGTGCCTGGATACCGCTGACGGCACGCATCTGTGCGTATCCAATATTTACACAACGACGTGTCGAACGCGCGTCAGCATATTTTAATCGGAAACAACTGAAGCAGAGTTGATGCATCAAGTGTGCTGGCGGATGTGCGACCAGGAAAAGTTTCGTTTACGATGCGTTGTCAGCGTTATCAATAAATAAAAGTATCAACCATCCATTCGTCCTTCACTCATCCATCTGCTCAGTCAGTCAGTCTTTCATCTACGTCCACGGAAATCTCAACTTTGAATCCGAGATGAGGTTACCCATTTTATCTTTTGTATTTCTTATCTCAATAAATTTATTTGTAGAAATTGTCGCGTGTTCTTTGTTGCACACGGCAACCATCGATTTTGGCGATACTGACCATCAAAAAACGCTCCACGACATTAGCGAATGGGCAACACGCAACTACTGACCATTAAAGGAGACATTACGAATACGCTGGTGGTGAATTCAGAGCTACAAATCCACAGCTTTAAAATCAAGTTGCTGTTAGTGCTAGTGCTGACTATCAATTCCATCAGCCTTGCCTACAAATTGTACCGAAGTCACGTTCACGGCGTGAAACGTCGTGCAGCCTCAAACAATGCCTAAAATGATTTCACCGGTGACAGCAACGACAACGATCGTTCCACTAGCCGGGCCCACGCCGAAGGAAGAGGCCCACGACACGGAAGAGATGGCACGTGTTGCATTCAGGGTTTCACCCTTTTGGTAGGAGGTCGTGGAGCTTTGGTTCACCCAAGTAGACGCAAACTTCGCCACAAACACCACCAAACTCAACCTCCTTGTGGCAAACCTCGATATGAAGGCGATGCAAAAGGTTCATAACATAGTAACGAACCACCATCCGATAACAAGTACAGCACCCTAAAAAGGCCCTGTTGGCCGTCTACACTGACTTGTTCCAATAGCGTAATCAAAAGTTACTGTCGGAGAGCAAACTAAGAGACCAGCGCCTCAACCAGATGCGCACGCTCGACAACGGAAATGTGTCCGAGACTCTACTCCGACAGATGTGGCTCAACCATCTCGAGGCCACATTGAGGAGCATCCTATCGGCTAACCACGCCCACTTTCGGAACTCGCAATGATCACTGATCGCGTGCACGATGTCACCTGATGGCCAGTCGCGGCAGTTGCAAAAGAAGATGAGCCGTGGCACAGCATCCCGCCAACGCTGCGAATCACAAGCAAGCTACGCAATCTCACTTCCGAAATATGCAGCCTCAGCCACCGGATGACGAAACTCGAGGACGCACTTCAAGCTCAACTTCGCGACACGAATCACAACTAGGCAGCCTGCGTAGCAGCAGGCATCCATCAGGGAATCAGACGAGCAGCTTTGTTGGTACCATCAGCATTATGGGCCGAGCGCAAAAAACTGCCGACAATTTTGCTTCCATTCAAAAAACTGTGCACCGATCATCCACACGCAGCGACCCCCCACCACACGATCGAGCGTTTGAAGATCCACGACAACATAAACAAAAGCGCTTTTCTTATCGACACTGGCACAGATGTCTCAGTAATACCACCAGCCATCCGAGACCTTAGTTCCCCCGACACCTCGTCCAAACTGGTGGCAGCCAACGGTTCACGGATTCGAACATTCGGCAAAAGATCAGTAAAACTGAACTTGGGATTTTCAACGCCATTCACGTCGACCTACACAATCGCCAATGTAAGCTTTTCAATCATCGGGGCCGACTTCATCGAACGCTATTGTCCCCTCATCGACAGGAAGGGGAGACAACTTATTGAGCACGCACGCCTCAAAACGATTATAGCGGACATCGACAAACAACCGCCCAAACTGAACTTGCTTCTGAATGATGCCAGTAATGAGCTGCAATCACTGCTTTCGGACTACGTTAACCTCTCGTAGGACAAGCAACATCCAAACACCAAGTGGTGGTTCAGCATCACATCCTAACTAAAGGACCGCCAGGCAATGACAAGGCACGAAGGCTTTCACCCGACAAGCTTGCCGCCACTAAAGCCGAATTTGACCACCTAATCCGACCCACCAAAAAGCGCGTGGAATAGCCCTTTGCATATGGTGAAAAAGCAAAATGGAGATTGGTGACCATGTGGGAACTACCGTGCGCTCAACAACCACACAATCCCAGATCGCTATCCGATTGGATTTTTTCAAGATTGTACCGCAGCCCTCTACGGAATGACGGTTTTTTCCGTGATTGATTTGCAGAAGGCGTACCACCAAATCCCTGTGGAACCAAGTGACATTCCGAAGACTGCCATCATTATACCGTTCGGATTGTTTGAACTCAAGTACATGACATTCGAACTTTGCAACGCAGGTGAGACGTTTCAGAGCTTCATGCACGAGGTGCTACGTGCGTTGGACAACGTATTTGTTTACCTCGACGACATACTGATCTTCTCGCCCAGCCAACAGCAGCCAAGCAAGTGTTGGACCGACTAGTCAAATTCAGCCTGATTATCAACATTCCTAAATGTCAATTTGAAAAGAAGGAAGTCAGGTTCTGGGGACACGCCATCAACAACCACAGGTTGAAGTCTTTACCTGAAAAAACGGAAGGAGTTTCCGCAACACTGAGGCCGAGACCATACACCAACTGAAGTCCTTCTTGGGGATGGTCAACTTCTACCGCCATTTCCTCTCGCACGTAGCCCAACACCAGCGCGCCCTATTGCAGCTGATCACGGAAAACCGCGAACGCGATAAAACGCCTCTAAACTGGATGGACGAAGCGGCAGATATATTCAAGCAGTCAAAGGCGGACTTAGGCAAGGCATCAACTCTTGCCCATCCTGAGTCTAACGCTTTATAGTCTCTTTCCGTCTATGCCTCAGACAACGGTTTCGGAGCCGTACTGCAACAAACAAAGGAAGGAATCGCGACACCACTTAGATTTTTCTCAAGGAAGTTAACAGACGCCCAACAAAAGTACAGCTCATACAACCGGGTACTTTTGACTATATAAGAAGCAATTAAACACTTACGGCATTTGGTCAAAGGTAGAGTATTCACCGTCTTCACCGACCACAAGCCGTTGCAGTTTGCACTCCGTAAACGCTCGGAAAAAGCATTGACGAGGTAACAAATCCGGCTGGACTTCATATCTTAGTTCACCACGGATATCCAACATGTCTCAGGCCGAGAGGACACCGTCGCTGACTATCTTTCAAGGGGAGATATAATTCAAAAGATCGATTCTAACACTATCGCCTTAGCACGGAAGGATGACCTCGAGCTTCCAGCGCTAATGAACACCCGCAATTGACCACTTGAATAGTCACAGTAGAGGCTAAATGACCCCTTCCTAACTCTCCACTGCATCGTGGCCTCAGAGAGTTGACGCCTTTTCATCCCACAGAACTTTCGAGCAATAGTTATGCAGAACATCCGCAGTCTCTCTTACCCAGGCATCCGATTACCGACAGATACTTTTAGCCTTCAATGGATAGCAACATCAACAAATTTGCTCGCGGCTGTCTACCATCCCAGTCCAACAAAATCGCTCGGCACACGAAGTCACCGGTACAGATTTACAACTTACCCGATGCAAGGTTCGAGCACATCAACATCGACCTCTCCAGGCCAATGCCGCCAAGTGAAGGATTCCAACACTGTCCACTTTTGTGGACAGGTCATCCCGTTGGCCTGAGGCGATACCAAACGAGACGATCACGGCAACAACAGTGGCAGAAGCGCTAATCAGCATATGGATCAGCCGTTTTGGAGTCCCTGCACGCATCATAATCGACCTGGGTAGACAGTTCGAGAGCCAGGTTTTCAAGGAGCTAACCAAGATACTCGGAATCACGCACTTGCGAACAACATCCTACCACCCGGTGTCCAATGGAACAGTGGAGCGGTGGCATTGCACGGTCAACACCGCGATCCACTGCCACGACTCACGCCAATGACCAAGGTGCTACGAATTATACTACTGGGATCACGATGAACGCTGAAAGAAGACATCGGTTCGACACCAGCCAATACGGTCTACGTAACGACACTTCACCTACCCGGACAATTTTTCAACACTTTTTATGCTGGCACGAATGATTCAAGCTTCCTAAAGGATCTGCGTACGAGGATGTCAACGGTAACTCCGTACAATACGGTACACCACAACACAAATTACGTCTTCGTGAACAAATATCTGCCCAATTGCCCGCACGTCTTCATCCGCAACGACAAAGTCAAGGTCCTACTCGCACCACTTTACGACGGTTCGTACCCGGTGTTGAAACGGAAGGACAAGTATTTCAAAATTGGCGTGAATGGATGACCAACAGCCATATCCATGGACAGGTTAAAACCCGCATTCTTTACAGCGGACAAGCCACCAATCACGCTGAGCATCACAACAAAGAGGATTGGGTGTGATATTCACTCGACAGTACAATACACGGTATAATGGCATCATATCGTGGCTCCGCCGCTGCAGGTGGAATACTGTGGCGCACCAACCATCTATCTAACATGCATGCTTGCGCACCTTGGGCCATGCAACGATGTGCATGCATGATCATATTCAAACACGCGTAACTATGTTGTGCCTGGATACCCCTGACGGCCCACATCCGCACGTATCCAATATCTACACGACAATGTATCGAACGCGCGTCAGCATATTTTAATTGGAAACAACAGAAGGAGAGTTTATGATGCATCAAGTGTGCTGACGGATTTGCGACCAGGAAAAGTATCGTTTACGACGCATCGTCAGAATTATCAATGAATAAAAATGGAAACACAAGTATTAAACACTCATTCGTTCCTTTATCCATTCATCCGCTCAGTCATTTACGTCCACGTAAGTCTCAACTTCGAATCCGAGACGATGTTACCCTTTTAATCTTTTGTATTTTTTATCTCAATAAATTTATTCGTAGAAATGGTTACATGTCCTTTTTTTTCAAAGTCAAAGTCAAAAGCGCTTTATTCAATACTAATCGGTATAAATTTAAAAAGAATATAAAGTGAATTCCAAACAATAAACATCCAAAAAAACTAATGGCCCAAATGGCTCTCTAAATTTATACGTTATCATTAAACATATTTCTTCAAAAAAAATAATAGCAAATTCAATTGAAATTATTACATATTTTGAAAATCAATTGGAAAAAGGAGAAAAAACCAACCAACACTATCCTAAAATTATTTATAATCTTAACACAACAGTGAACTTTAATCCTACACCTAATACGTTTTAACTTAATTCTAATACAGGGTGCGGCAGCATAACTTCCTTTTTTCAAAAAAGGAAGTTATGCTGCCGCACCCTGTATTTTAAAAGATGTAGTACGATGTAATAAAAAATAATAAGACTCGGCAGCAGAGTTTATTTACTAACCAAAAACCCATTCGCTAATTATCCGCTTAACCCATCTAATGTATACAGGGTGCGGCAGCATAACTTCCTTTTTTCAGAAAAGGAAGTTATGCTGCCGCACCCTGTAAAATTGAATTAAAAACGTTATCTGATACTAAAAAATTTTATAACAATGTTTCTAACGTAAGCGTTTAACCTTATCTCTAACCTAATATAATAAACATAACATATACCTAATTTTTAGCACAAATAAACAACAATACTAAATGTAGCAATAATTAGCTGAAACTCAAAAACTAAATAACGAAAAACACAAAAACTGGAAATAAACACGAATAATTTAGACATTGTCATTCAGCCACCAATCCCTGGATTGCGCCGTCTCAATTCGATCAGCTTCAACAAATCTAGCAAATGAGTATCCTTTGTTCCGCATGGCAACCATCTATTAATATATCTTTCCCACAGTTTCATTTTGTCAGTCACTAAACTCGTAAGATTTTAGTTAATGAATTGAGTTTTGCACTGATAATAACAAATTCTTCGAAGATTCAAATATGAAAGTAAGATTTCATCATTGTCATTTCTGCTTTTGACACAAACAACATTCAAATTCGATGTTTAAACACTAGAAAAACTTTTAGAAAAACAAGTTGGGTAAACAGACCTACGCTCATGTCAGAAGGGTTTTGTATTTAATTTACAAAATGCAGTCACCAGATCTAATAAAATCAAGAAACATGTCAATGAAGATTTCATTGGAGAAAATATGAAATTCGAAGATCATACTATTATTGACAAAGTTGAACGAATTTCGACTTCTGAGGCTTTTGTTATTGTTATACTCATAAATATCTCCCTTGATAATTATTTCAGATGTCCCTTCGCGAGGGAGGAAACACATTTTTCATGTACTTCCCCCTGTGCCCCCACTGAAGCAAAAACGGACAGTTTAACAACTGTTTTGAAAAGCTCCGATGAAAACTTTCATTTCATACTCATATCGACTACCTTTGATGAAATTTTTTTTCAGAGGCCATTACCCTGTATTGTAATCATCGATTCATGGCCTATATTTTTCGAACCCTAGAACGGTTGCAAAACCATCTTGTCAAGAGCTCTCTCCCGCCTCCTTGACTTGTTTCGCTTATGAGTATTAATTGTAGGTACTCATCTTCAGTGATTCATTAAATTGAATCAAGTGTTCAAAGCATGCACCTGAAACGTTGAATTTGGGGAAAAATAACTCAAAATTATTCAATCTTCGCATTTAAAACAGCAAATGGAGATTGGTGAGCATGTGGGAACTACCGTGCGCTCAACAACCACACAATCCCAGATCGCTATCCGATTGGATTTCTTCAGGATTGTACCGCAGCCCTCTACGGAATGACGGTTGAATTCAAGTACATGACATTCGAACTTTGCAACGCAGGTGAGACGTTTCAGCGCTTCATGCACGAGGTGTTACGTGCATTGGACAACCTATTTTTTCACCTCGACGACATACTGATCTTCTCGCCCAGCCAACAGCAGCCAAGCAAGTGTTGGACCGACTAGTCAAATTCAGCCTGATTATCAACATTCCTAAATGTCAATTTGAAAAGAAGGAAGTCGCATTTAAAACAGCCACTATTTTGTTTTACGATTACTGATACCACCAACTGAACCAATTCTCAAAGATTTTCATGATACCTATCATTCCTGAAATTTTCATGTAAATCCCAGCAAAGCTGTAGTGTCTAAGTTGGTAAAAAGCGCATATTGTTCCATAGCCATATGTTTCCATAGCAATACAGCGCATATTGTTCCATAGTAATACGGGAAAATTCAAATCACTATAACTTCGTTAAGTACTATTCGATCTTTATGAAACTTTCAGAAAAGATCAATCTCATAAATAGCCATCTGTTTGCTGAATTTCATTGAATTTAAGGGTACCGTTAAGATTTTATTCAAGAAGACATAAAATCGATAAATCATACTATTACTAACAAAGTTGAGTGAATTGCGACTTCTCACGTATTTGATGTTATTGTCCTCATCAAGGCCTACATTCTTGATTTCTTTCAGATTTTTCGGATCACAGGCGTCCAATCGCGAGGGGGGGGGGGTACACAAATTTTTCGTGTTTTTCCCCTCCCTGTGCGCCCCTCGAAGCAAACTTTGCCAAACTAAGACCTGTTTTGAAAAGCTCTCATCAAGACCTTTCATTTGATACCCATATCGGCTATCTTCAATGAAATTTTTTTTCGGGGGGTCGCTCGCCTATATGGGGAGACCCCCCTTAAATACCTTATAAAAATTTTTTGTAATTGAACTTTGAAGAGAGCACCACTTTACACCTACATACAAAATTTGATTTTTCTCGCCTAAGTAGTTTCCGAGAAAAACTGCTGTGACACACGGACGGACGGACGGACGGACAGACAGGACGCGGTTTTGCAAAATAATTTTACAAAACCCTAAAAAGAAAACCGACTTCGGAATGCCCTAAAAAGGATGAAATAAATTTTTTGGAAGCGGTGCCATATCATTCTTTCCCCCATTTTTAGGGTTTTGTACTAAAATACAAAACCCTATTGGAATCACGACCTGTGTCCGCCTGTCCGTCCGCCCATCCATCCGTCTGTATGTCACAGCACTTTTTCTCCGAAACTATAGAGGCTACAGCCATGAAACTTTGTGGAAAGGTCAGAAGTGGTGACTTCTTGAAAGTTCAAGGGTGGAAAATTTTTTCAAAGGGGTTTAAGGGGGGTCTCTCCATATAGGGAGGTGACCCCTCAAAAAAAATTTTCACCATTGGTAGTCGAGTAGGGTGTCATTGTAAAGGTCTCAATGAGATCTTTTTAAAACAAGTCTTAGAATTGCCTTATTAGTACCGAGGGGGGCAAGGACAGGGGAAATGTACGAACTTTCCGCGTATCGCCCCCTCGCGATTGGGCACCTTCCACCCGAAAAATCTGAAAAAAATCATGAATGTAGACCTTTATGAGTACAACAACAACAAATACATGAGAAGTCGAAATTCACTCAACTTTGTTAGTAATAGTATGATTTATCGTTTTTATGTTCTCTTGAATAAAATCTAAACAGTACACTTAAATTCAATAAAATTTAGCAAACAGATGGCTATTTATAAGATTGATCTTTTCTGAAAGTTTCATAAAGATCGAATAGTATTTAACGAAGTTATAGCGATTTGAATTTTCCTGTATTACTATGGAATAATGTGCACTGTATTACTATGGAAACATATGGCTATGGAGCCATATGCGCTTTTTACCGACTTAGACACCACAGCTTTGCTAGGATTTGCATGGAAATTTCAGGAATGATAGGTATCATGAAGGTGAGTACATACAATTGAAACAAGCGAAGAGGCAGGAGAGACCTCCTAGCAAAAGGGCTTTGTAACCATTCTAGGATTCGAAAAAATAGGCCATGAATCGATGATTACAGTACAGAGGAGTGACCCCTGAAAAAATTCCATAAAAGGTAGCCGATATGAGTATCAAATGAAAGCTCTCTATGAGCCGACAACCGACAGTTTCTGCTTCAGTGGGGGCACGGGGGGGGGGGCAAATACATGAAAAATGTGTTTCCTCCCTCGCGAATAGACATCCGTGATCTAAAAAATCTGAAAAAATTATCAAGCGAGATATTTATGGGTATAACTTTTAACACATACCTCAGAAGTCAAAATTCT